>JAGKTI010000261.1:115722-140847 GCA_018397915.1 Birgus latro
GGCTCCAAACCTTCTCTATCCCAATCAAACTCCTCATTCAACAATCGGCTATAATGCTCTCTCCATGCATCTTTAATATCCTCACTGTTCACCACTACCCTTCCATCATCATTCTTCACACACTGCTCACCTACAATGTCCCGATTATCCCTCTTCACCTGATTTGCCACCCTAAAAATCATATTTTTCCTTTCTCCATGATTTAGATTATCAAGTAAAAGTCTCTGTGACTCAGACTTCACCCTGTATACCTCTCTTCTAGCCCTGCGCTTGGCAGCCAAGTACTCCTCCCTGTTACCACCATTCTTCCATTCCCGGAAAAGCCTTCTTTTCTCCTTAACTGCAGCTTCTACACCCTCATCCCACCACCAAGTTACTTTATGTCTTGGTGGGCCTCTTGTCCAACCGCATATTGCATCGGTAACTCTCATGAGGTTGTTCTAAGGGCTCTATACTGTTCATTAACGCCTGTATCTACGGCTTCCTGTTCAGCCACCACTCTCCTCATCTCACTATAAAAGGCATCCCTTACTGATTGGTGTGTTAGGGTGTTTCTTCAGTATATAGTAGAGTTATGAAAATTGAGGACGCAGTTCATATTGATCGGTTCCTTATCCCATTTGAATAGAAAAAGTCCTACCATTTTTTTTTTTTTAAAGATTACTATGTATATAAGGGTCACACTTGTTGGCACATTTTTACAGGAATGGAGAAACAGTGACAAAAAGCAGAACTTTACTAGTGAAGTTTATGCAGAAATTACAGTCTCGGCATGAACGCCAGTGAAGTTAGGTAAACTCTTGAGCCACTCCCACCTTTGTCCTCTGAACCGATTTTCTGTCATCGTGCACAGTTTTTAGAAGGAACTGTTTCTACTCTTCATCCTTGCATCATTTTTTTTTTTTTTTTTTTTTTATGCAAGGAAGAAGGAACCAAGGGTCATGGGCCTGCATACTGTTCCTTCCAAGAAAAAGTGAAAACAATACAAAAGAGAGCCAAATTCAAGATCCATTCATTTTGAGATGCCTGGACACACTGCGTTTGAAAGATTGGAGATCATAGGAAGCAGGGAATACAGACAGAGGGAGACAGTTCCAGAGTTGACCAGTTGCATAAATGAAGGACTGGGAGTAACGGTTAACTCTTGCATTAGAGAGTTGGACAGAAAAGGGATGAGAGTTTGTTGCTAGACGGGTACTACGTGCCCGTCGTAGAGGTGGAGGGATGCAAGCAGACAGTTCAGAGGAACAGTGACCATTGAAATAGCGATAGTAGAGAGATAAAGAAGCAAGAGCGGCGAAGGGACAAAGGTTGAAGGGAATCAGTAAGAGGAGGAGAGTTAATGAGACGAAAAGCCTTTGACTCCACCCTATTGAGAAGAGCTGCATGTGGGGAGCCTCCCCACACATGAGAGTTGTACTCCATACACGGGCGAATAAAACCCGTGTACAAGGTCAACATCTGTGCAGGGGTAAAGAAAGCTCGGAGTCGGCCCAGCACACCTAATCTCTTGGAAGCAGATTTCACAAGAGATGTAATATGTTCTTTCCAGGACAAATCCCGAGAGAATGAAACCCCAAGCATGTTCAAGGATGATGCAGGACTGAGCTGGACTTTATTAAACATTAGTGGGTAATCCTGAGGAAGATTTTGTCAGGTTGATAAGTGTAAGAACTGAGTTTTTGATGCATTGAAAATAACAAGATTATTTTTACCCCAATCAGAGATACGAGCCAAGTCAGACATTAGGTGTGCCATAGCCTCATCCCTTGCTTGCTGAAGTAACTGCTGAGATGGATGTTGCAGAAATCGAATGGAAATGTGAAGGGTGGAATCATCAGCATATGAGTGGATAGGGTTAGATGTACAGCTTAGAAGGTCATTGATGAATAAAAGAAAGAGAGTTGGTGATAGGACAGAGCCCTGAGGAACACCACTGTTAATAGGTCTAGGAGAAGAACGATGGCCGTCTACAACAGCAGCTATAGAACGACCAGAAAGGAAGCTAGAGATGAAGGCACAGATAGAAGGATAGAAACCGTAAGAGGGCAGTTTGGAAATCAGAGATTTATGCCAGACTCAGCCGAAAGCCTTAGAGATGTCAAGTGCAGTGGCAAAGCTTTCGCCAAAGTCCCGAAAGGAGGATGACCAGGAGTCTGAAAGGTAGGTGAGAAGATCGCCAGTGGAGCGTCCCTGACGGAACCCATACTGACGATCAGAAAGAAGGTTGTGACAGGAAAGATGCTTTAAAATGTTTCTGTTAAGAACTGATTCGAAAACTTTTGATACACAGGATGTTAAAGCAATTGGACGATAGTTAGAGGGTTGGGAATGGTCACCCTTCTTTGGGACTGGCTGAATGAGAGCAAACTTCCAGCAAGAAGGAAAGGTACAAGTTGATAGACAAAGGCGAAAGAGTTTACCTAGGCAGGGTGTAAGCACAGAATAACAGTTTTTGAGACCCTGGATTCTTGCAGTTCCTCGTTGTGGAGCATCATTTATAACGTTCACATTTTTTACCATGTCATTGAGGTCCTGGGCATAGATGGCTTCAGGGACCTCCTGCTGAACTCCGGCCTCAGCAGCCAGCCACCCTAGCAATTCTTTTGTTCAGCTGGTCACAAATCTGTCCAGGGTGTCAGTGGCAGATATGCTGGGATTTTTTTTCCCTCCAGCCTCTTCAGACACTTCCTGGCTGGCTGGCAATGGTTTTCCAGCATCCTTTGCATGATCTCCAGTTCAAGTCCCTCATCAAAAAAGGCCCAGGGAGACAGCCTCCTTGCTGAGATACCAGAGGTGACGTCGGAGGGCTTTCTCATTCAATGATGCCACCTCCTGGTCCGGGTAGTTGAGGAGGTCCTTGAGTAAGTCCAGATCGTTCTTTTGGTCCCTGCTTGGTATGATAGCAGCTGGTGTGTTCTTCGTAACATCCTTCCTTAATGCCACGTATTGTTCATGGAGTTGCTTCTTCTGCTTCTTCAGGTTGGCCTCTGTTTTCACAAGGAGGTTGGCCCACCTCAACCTTCCTTCAGTTTCTCCTAAACCACCTTTGCCACATTCGAAATTGGTGCCTTTTGGCCCTTGTGATCCCATAAAACATCTTGTTTGGAAGGAAGGCGGGTCAAAGAAAAATCTGGAAACTGGGCCATCTTGACAAGCCACACACCATGAGACATGACCTCAACTGACCTGCATATAAGGTCAAAATTGCTGTTATCAGGCAACTGAAAAATGCAGTCAGGCCTCAGTGATAACCAAATTAGCCAGATATCCAGATTAACTGGATTTATGTGCAATAAGACTGGCAAAATTTTAATCATCCATCATCCAATCCTACGTTGCCCCATGAGGAGCGTAGCGGCCTGGGGCTAGGCAAGTTGCTCCTGGCATTTAAGATGAGAGTGACCAGCCTCACTCATCCCTGAGTGGCATTATGTGAGCAGTAACCCCAATCATCACATGGATATAAACCTTCTTCGGCTCAATGCGATTGGAGCACCACAATTACCCACTAAACCACCAGGTGCCATAATTTGGTTATATGGTTACCACCCAGCATAGTAAATGGTTTCCTGGTGTACAGGAAACCATTCGGCTTGTCACTTGGTGTAGAGTCACCCATAGGCAGAAGGAACAGGAAAGAATGAAGGAAAGAAAGATAAAAGAGGAAGTGTGAAGTCGCCCGCAGGCAGAAGGACGAGGAAAGAATGAAGTAAAGAAAGACAGAAGAGGAAGAAAGGAAAGGAGGGAGGACCGGAAAGGGCAGATGCCCGAAAACAGCACTACATCAAGTGAGTGGATGGTGAGTACCCCCACCTACCACAAAAAATTCTAAACAGCTGTAATAAGACTGCCCACAACAAGCAAGAACCCACATGTTGAGCACTTTCCATGACACCACCTCACCAGCAACTCACACCGATACACTGAGCATCACCTGAGGCACTGAAATGGCACTTGCCTACTGCCCACCCCCGGGGGGGGGGGGGCAAATTCCTGAGTCATGATCGGCAGAGATAACAAATAACCATATCACCAGCCCAGATGTGGCAAATGAGTGCAACCTCAAAATACACTTTTCTGAGAGATTTTGCAGGAATCATTTTTAGAGACAATGGAAAACAGCCATAAGCAGTATGAACAAATTGTAGAACATTTCCAAGTATGAAACACCCTAGTATGTGTGTGTGGGGGGGGGAGAGGGGGGATATGCATGCATTCATGCTGAGTGGACTTGAGCTTCTCAATAACAGAACATTTAAAGACAGATCTTGGGGTCTCAAAGTAGTGAATGTAGGTAGGTACTTACAGTATTTTATGTCAAACAGTCTTGCTTGGGTGCAACAAACTTGTGTCAGGGCACTGAAAATGGATTAAGTGCTTCCCTATTTTCTACATACGTTACTAACTTGTGTTAGTGATCGTGGTGTCTGCTACCTTTCACTCGCTGTATCCTCAGAGAATGGTTGCCAAGTGGATTGAAGTTTCAGCCCACTGATTGAAGAAGTACAAGCTGTCTTTGTTATAAGTCAGGGATGTCTCATAATATCACAACACTGTCATCGTGTACTGTAAGCTTAATAGGGAAACGGGTATCAGCTGTATGGATGACAATGGAACTTTAATGGGCAGATATCCTTTAAGTTACTGTGGTATTCTTAATAGCAGAGTGAATTTCAAAAAGGGCATCTTATAACAAGACTTAACAGTATCACACAATAGTACTTTTTTTTATATATAGCCACTGTACATAATGCAACAGTACTGTATTGTATATTTCAGCGTCTGCAGAAGCTTACTCGCCCTCTCCCAGAGTGGGCTCCACCTCCAGAGGTGTACATCAGGCCCAATGATTCATTTGGGGCAAAGCCACTCCTCAAAGTCACCTCATTTGGTAAGTTGAACTCATACTTCATCAGTCACTTGCATACTTATCAGTTCCCTTACTTTCTAACTTAGCTAGAATGAATTGAAATAGGAAAATGTTCTGTTCCACTGATTTGGGTAGAACAGAAGGTATCTAAATAACGTGTTTATCCTAGACCAACAGAAAATTGAGGTGAATTGATATCCATTCCATTGAACCCAAGTGAATTATTTTCCATAGCTGTGAATTTCAGTCCACCTGGAATTGATGGGGATGTTTAGGTCTGTTCTCTATAATGTCATCATGTTAATTACTAGGCATTTTATTGAACCCTGTTGAATCATTTTCCATAGTTCAGAATCCTCTTCCCGTTGAAATGGATACGAATGTTTAGGTCTGTGTTCCATTCGTTTTTGAGGGCTCCAACATGCTTGCATGCATCATCCTTGGTCACCTAATGGCGGCTCTCCATACTGCTTGATCTTTAGCAGCCTCCATGTTCAATCCCTTAACCCTGAGGTCACACTTAATGACCTCGTCCCGTGTCTTCCTCGGTCTACCCCTCCCAACCCCTCCCCTAATATTAACACTTCTCACCCTCTGCACCCAATTATCATCCCCCATTATGTCATCTTTTTATTTCTTATTGTTGGTCCCTTGTATTGATGAAATTCAAGACAATCTACAGCAGCCCCAACAATTGTGGGATACTTCTGAGCTGAACAGGTTCAGCTGTTTATTTAAAAAAAAAAAAAAAAAAAAAAAAATTGAAGGGGTTATTGAGACTGGTTCTAACCTCTGCAAGATGGAGATGATTCACCTGAATTAAATAATACAGTACTTAAACAATACTGACAGCCATCATCCATAAGGATATAACACAGAAATCCATGGTACAGTGATCCCTTGTTAGCTGTTGTTCACCCTGACTTGTTAGGTATGTTGGAGGGAACTAAACCAAGAAAAGAACAAAAAAATACAGGTTATGTTCCAGCATCCAATTTTTCCTTTACCGTGTGTTTGTGGTGACATCTGTTCATGTTCTGCCACAGGACCCCAAGGTATATCACACTTGAGTGAGTGGAAACTTAACATATATTAGTAGGAAACATAAGATAACTAGAATGAAAAATAGTTTTATGCATTCAGTGGAATAATATCACAACCCCACATTGTCCAGGTCGGTGGGACCGAGTGATTTTCCACCCAGAACATTGCAGTGCTTTTCTTGGGGTCCTGCCAGCTGACATGCCATGTTGTTGAAAAATGTATTATAAACAGCCTGTCTGTATGACTGTGGTTAGGATGTGGTGAGATTGTGATACCTGTATTTGTCTCAGTAATTGAAGCATTTAGATGGCATGCAGAAAATGTTAAACTCAGTTAAGTTCAGTTGTAGTCAGTTGTGAGTGAGTGAGAGTTTCATACAGGTGGGTGGGTAGGTGTAATACCATATCTGATAAAAAAAAAAAAAAAAGACTGGACTTGTGAGTAATTGACATTATCTGTATCTTTTCTATCCTTTTCTCACACGTTGGTTAAATCTCAGTAGTTAGATGTTTTCCCAACATAACCTCATCCTGGTCCACCAAGCCTTCTATTATCTTTTCTTTCCATTTGCTTCTATGTAACATCCATGTGTTTTTGAAGAAATGTGTGGGAAATAGACTAGTTCTGTAGTTTGTTAGGTGCCATACATTTTCTATCTATCTATCTATTGTCAGACGCCTCAATCCCGAACGGGGTGGCCACAAACAAATCGCCTCCATGTCACTCTGTCCCCTGCCATTTCACTACCACGCTCCCAACTCACACCCCCCTCTCTCATATACCTCTCCACTCCATCCCTCCATCTCATCCTCGGCCTCCCCCTCCCTCTCGCCCCCTCCACCTCACTCACATACACTCTCCTCGTCAATCTTTCACTCTCCATCCTCTCCACATGCCCAAACCACCCTAACGTGTTTCTCCTAACGCTTCCCATCACGTCCTCAATCACACCACAACTCTCCTTCACTTCATCATTTGTTAGTCTGTCTCTCCATGTGACTCCACATGCTCCTCTCAAATAACTCATTTCCACTGCTCTCACTCTTGACTTCTGTCCTTCCAACAGGGTCCAAGCTTCACTTCCATATGTCAGAGTTGGTATCACAATACTGTCATGTAACAACTTTTTCACTTCCATGCTCACCTCCCTGTTTCTTATCACTGCTTTCAACGAACCAGCAACCTTCCTTCCCTGCTGTACCCTTTCGAGCACTTCACCCTCCAGACTACCATCCTTACTCATCACACTGCCCAAGTACTTAAATTCACTCACATTCTCCATTTCGTTCCCATCCAATCTCACTGTACACTCACTGGCTTCACTTCTCTCGAAGACCATCACTTTACTCTTCCCCACATTCACCTTTAGATTCCGTTTCTTACACACTCTCCCAAACTCATCTACCAAGCCTTGCAGCTCCCCTTCGTCTTCACTCAACAACACAGTATCATCTGCAAACAACAGTACAGGTAGTTTCCAAACACTGCCCTCTCTCACTAGGGCCGCTCCAACATCCACTGCCGACCTTGTATCTCTTTTATAACCCCATCCATATACAGATTGAACAACCATGGAGACATGACACATCCTTGTTTCAATCATACATTTTCAACTTGCTTAAATTGTACAGTAACGAGTACAGTACAGTAATCCCTTTACTTTCCGGATGACCACTATCCGGTTACTTCACTGTTCGGACATTGTAGGCTGATGTTCTAAACCTGAAAATGCCAAAAGATTGAAAAAAAAAAAAAAAAGATTTTTTTTCGACCTGTAAGTTTACATTCCATTCCCACCATCTCCCCCTCCCGCCACTCCGACAGTTGTCTTTGAACTGCCGTGAGTTTTTGTTTAAACAATCATAATTCACATTGCTAAGGATAAAGTGCAGTTAAACACTGAATTACTGTACATGCTTCAAGAGCATTTGTCATCACTGTGAAAGCCTTAGAGGTTGGGTAACATTCGTAACAGCCACCATGG
This sequence comes from Birgus latro, assembly GCA_018397915.1. Lineage (NCBI taxonomy): Eukaryota > Metazoa > Arthropoda > Malacostraca > Decapoda > Coenobitidae > Birgus > Birgus latro. The sequence continues at coordinate 123,624 of JAGKTI010000261.1, forward strand.
ACATTGTAAGTACACTCATCTGCCAAATATTTTCCATAATCACTTCTAAATCCTCATTCTCTGATTACATTTTATTTACTTCATGCTTTGTGTCCCATATTTGAGTGTATTGGCTGTGAAAAAGGTGATTTTCTCAGTGATTACCATGTCTCTTACATACATTCACTATCTAGTCAACTGGCAAACATATTTGCCTTACTCACCTCTAAACCATCATTTTCTGGTAACAATTTACTTATTTCATGCTTTGTATCCCATATTTTAGTGCATAAGATGTGAGAAAGGGTGATCTTAGTGATTGCCATGTCCGATACTTACACTATGCTGCCAAGTGGTGAACACCTCTGCCTTACTTACCTCAAAATCATCATTTTTTGGTTAAAATTCAATTAATTCATGCCTTGTGTCCATTATTTATGTGAGTGGGGTCTTAAATAAATGCCATGCATGTCCGGTAGGGAGGTAGATAGGTGGTTTTCTGATTTAGATTAGGTTAGGGTCAGGAATGACTGATGCTGGAGCTTCAGGGTCACTATCCGGACAAGACCACTTTCTGGTCATGCCTTTGGCTCTGTTACAACAGATAGTGGAGGGATTACTGTATATATAATACAGGTATTTACCTGATGCTGAGTGTTCATTTTATTTCATTTTTAAAGATTCCAACATGCTAGTATGCATCAGCCATGATCACCTAATGGCAGCTGTCCATGCTTCATCATGCATGCATGCATCAGCCTTGATCATCTGATAGCAGCTGTCCATGTTTCAGCATGCATGCTTGCATCAGCCATGATCACCTAATGGCAGCTCTCCATGGTTCAGCATGCATGCATGCATCACCCTTGATCACCTGATGGCAGCTCTCCATGCTTCAGCATGCATGCATGCATCAGCCTTGATCACCTAATGGCAGCTCTTCATGCTGCTCGATCTCTGGCAGCCTCCCAATTCAGTCCCTTATATCACACTTTGTGACCTCGTCCCAGGTCTTTTGTGGTCTGTTTCTTGCAACCTCGACCATCAGTATTAACACTTCTCACTCTCTGCACCAAATTGTTATCCCCCATCCTCTCCATATGCCCAAACCATTTCAGTAAATTACCGCAACATGTTCATTCTGGTGATTTTTTTCTTCTTCCAGCTGCAGATTATTACCTTTATTTGTGTGTGTGTGTGTGTGTATTTACCTAGTGTGATATACAGGAAATGAGCTACACTCGTGGGGTCCAGTCTTTTTTTGTCAATAAGTCAAATTTTGCTTTGAACTCATTTAAGTTTTTAGACTGGATGATCTCTTTGTCCAGGCTATTCCACAGACCTGTGCATCTATATGGAAAGCTGTATTTCTTGATATCCTTGAAGCAAGCTGCTTTTTTCAGTTTCATTCCATGTCCTCTTGTTTCTATCCCATCCCATACAAACAAATCTTTTCTATCAACTTTATCTACTCCCATCATGGCGCTGAACACTGCAGTCATGTCACCCCCCTCTCTCCTTTCTTCTAGGGAAGGCAGATCCAGCTTTTCCAGCCTCTCTCTGTACGACAGATCTGCCAGGCTGGGGACCATCTTGGTTGCTGTTCTTCATATTCTCTCAATCTTGTTTATATCTTTCTTTTTGTGTGGGGACCACACAACTGCTGCATATTCCAACCTGGGGCGGATCATGGCCACTATCAATTTTTTCATCTCTCCTCATCCATGTAATGGAATGCCACTGTTGTGTTAGTCAAGAGACTGTACGTCTCTCTAACTATCTTGTTAATGTGTTTTTCCGGTGACAAACTATCCTGGACCAGCACTTCCAAATCTTTCTCTTCTCTCACTTTTGTGATTGGTTCATTACCCATCGTATAATTCAGTGATGGCCTCTTGGTACTTTTACCCAATTCGAGTGTTTTACATTTTTTTTGGTGTTGAATTTCATTTCCCACATCCGGCTCCAATCATGAATCCTATCCAGGTTTCCCTGTAGCATTTTACAGTCTTCTTCTACTTCTATTCTCCTCAAGATCTTTGCATCATCAGAAGACAGACTTGCATAGCTGGTCATTCCATCTACCATATCATTTACATAAATCAGGAACATTACTGTCACTAGCACCGAGCCTTGTGGGACTCCACTTGTTACTTTCCCTCAGCGAGACATCTTGTCCTTTGTCATTGTCTTCATTTGTCTCTTTCAAGAAGTCTCTCATCCACTCCAGGAGGTTTCCCTTCAGTCCTCCTATGTGCTCCAATTTCTACATTAGTCGCTTGTGGGGTACCTTGTCAAAGGCTTTCTCCAAATCTAAATACTGTACAGTCAAGTCGCCTGTGGCGTGGACTTCCATGCCGCGGTTTTCTATGACACAGCAAGGTGCCAGGAAAAAAAAAAAAAAAAAAAAAACGAACCACACGCATAGAACACCTATGGTGCAGCGGCGCGGCAAGGTTTGAAACGCCTGGGCAAATCACCCTGGCAGCCGGAGAGTGAATCTCAGCCCTCTCCCGCCAGTCAAGCCCCACTCAGTATGTAGCCAGACCACTTCTTGCCTGCTCCTCACCCTCCCGTTTTCATTGCCTATTGTTACGTATTGTGCACAGAAATGGCGGACAGGAACCACATGAACCCTGCCACCCCTATGAGAACTTCGAGCAAGATACAGCCGTTAGGGTTCAGTGAGAAGCTGGATGTTATTAAACAGATTGAGAAAGGGGAGAAGAAGGCTAGTATCGCCAGATCCTATAAAGCCAACGAATCAGGCATTCGTACCATTTACAAGAACAAGGATAAAATTCTGAAATGTGTTGAGGCGTATGGAATGGGAAACATCGATGGACATGTTAGGTGCAAGGATGAAGCTGTTCTCCGGGCAGAGAGGTGCCAGCCCATGTTTGTACTGTGGCAGGGGAGGAAAAATATACCTGTCGACAGACCTATGCTTAGAGAGAAGGCCAGGAAATTTCATAGTGTCACCAGCAACCGCCTAGGCCTGAACACATCCAAGTCATTCTAAGCCAGTTTTTTGAAGAGGAAGAACCTGAAGAATGTTCACCTCACCGGTGAACGTTCCTCAGCAGACACTGCCGCCGCCGCCAGTTTCCCTGCTGTCCTTCAAGATGAGGTCACAGTGGAAGGTTACAGCAGCCTGACAGTCATCAATATGGATGAGACCAGGTTGCAGTGGAAACGTTTGCCGTGTACTACCTATATACATCTCGAAGCAGCAGTGGCAGGCGAGGGGAATGAAGGCTGACAAATCTCGGTACACCTTTATTTTGTGCACCAATGCTGCTGGTAATTTTAAAATGAAACCCTTCATCATTCACCCAGCCAAGGAGCCCCGGCCCTTCAGAAATACTCGTGATATGTCGGAGTCTGGTGTTTACTGGAGGCAGCAGGCAAAGGCATAGGTGACGTCAAACCTGGTGGTTGAGTGGTTTGATTTGTTTGTGAAGGATGCAGAGCAGCACTGTAAGAAGCACAGTGTCCCTTTCAAAGTGCTTCTCTTGCTGGACAATGCCCCATGCCACCCTCAGCACCTGGCATCCCACCACCCACAAGTGAAGGTTGTTTTCTTCCCACCAAATGCCACCTCTCTCCTGGAGCCGCTAGACCAGGAAATTATTGCCAACACCAGACTCATGTACCATGAGTTCCTGCATGCAGTTACCAGCGATGCACCTGAGGTTCAGGAGCTGCAGGAGATTGGATGGGTCTGCTCCTACACCTGGCAGCAGTGGTGAGGAAGATGCAGGTAGTGATGATGAAAGCAAGGCTTTTCAGCCAGACCCCGCCAAGGGATGTGCAAAGTGTAGCAGAATTCTGGCAGTATTAAGGATTCTATCAATGGTCTTCTTAGGGCTTGGGACAAGCTAAGCCAGGCCACCATCATCCACACTTGGTGCCTTATCCTGCCTAACCTCTGTGCCTTGACACCTGTTGCCTCTTGTGAGCCACAGGACGTGGCGCAACAACTACAGGAGGTTGTGAACGTTGCCCGTTCCTGGTTGTTCTGAGGTAACAGCAGACGACGTGATGGATGTGGTTAACTGTGGCACCAACTCTTTTCAAGCTGTGGTGGGTGAAGTCATCGAGAGAGATGCTCCAGTGGAATGTGAAAGAGACAGGCTGACAGTGGGACTGTGGAAGTGAGGCAGGAACCAGCAATGAAAAACTTGAGTGATTTGTTAGTGGCAGTGGACACATGCTCAAGGAACAAGGACAGGAATGGGATGGAGATGGGAAGGTGTGTAATTTTGTTAACTTACCTGTCATTGAAAAGGCAGCGGCACACTACAGAGACCTCCATAACAAGAGATTGAATGAGCTCCAACAGGAGGTGATCACACACTACTTCTCCCGAGTCTCACAACAACTGCCACCACCAGAGTCCGAGCTACAGGCTGGTCAATCCCATGCAAACGACGACGACATAGACATCTTCTCAGTGATGTCAGAGGCAGACTTCAAAGGGTTCCTTCAGAAGGCTGAAATGGAGGAAGACAGCCTTACCCAGCAACAGCTTGAAGCACCACCAGGCTCGCATCAAGCTGGCAGGCAGTAGCCTGCCTCTCTCCTCGTAACCCTTAACCCTACCCCTTCCACTTTTGGACTATCGTTGTCAGAGTTAGGTATGTTCAGTACAGTATTTTATGCCCTTAAAGCCCTTTATTACTTATTGTTTAGTGTTTAATTTGTGTGAAATACATGCATTGACTGATTACTTGATTGTGTGCCTGTAAAGTGGAGGCAAATGGGGAAAAGTGGGGCGAGAAGGGGGACCTTGGGTGACCGTCCAGAACCAAATTCCATTTTTCCCATAAGTTTAGTTATTTCTATGGCGCGGGATTGTCCCAGAACCAATTACCCGCGCCATAGGCAACTTAATCATACACACAATCCACCCAGCTGTCTCTCTCCTGTAGCATGTCAGTTGCTCTTGAGTAACAGCTCAACGAGTTGGAAACACACGACCTTCCACTTCTGAATCCAAACTGACTTTCAGCCAAAATGTTCATCTCTCCAGATACTTTATCCATCTGTCTTTCAGGATTCTCTCGCACAATGTTCCGACTATGTTGGTCAGGGACACTGGTAAATAGTTCAGGGGTTCTTACTTGTTTCCTCCCTTATAAATTGGTACCACATTGGCCCTCTTCTATTCCCGAGGCACTTTTCCCTTCCTCCAGAGAACACACAATTAAACCGTAAATCTTATCCGCCAGTTGTTTTCTGCATTCTTTCAGTACCCAAGTAGAGATTCCATCCGGTCCTGGGACTTTCCTTACATCTTGAGTTTCCAGTAATTTATACACTTCCTGCACTTCCACTTTTATATCTTTTATCACTATATTTCTAGTCACTCCCTTCCCCTCCACAAAATCCCTTTCTTTAGTGAAAACCAATTGGAAACATTTGTTCATTATTTCAGCTTGCATTGCCGCATCTTTATAGACCTCTCCTTCTACTTTCAGTTTGGTGATTCCCTCCTTTTGTTTCAGTTTGCCATTAACAAATCTATAAAACAATTTGGATTCTTCCTTACATTTGTCAATTATACCTTTTTCAAAGTTCCTTTCTTCCTCTCTATGTATTCTTGTATATTCATTTCTAGTTCTTCTGTATTCCTATTATTACCTCTCTTTCTCCAGTTGTTCCATGCCATGTCCTTCTCTTTTTTTGCTGTCATACACCTTCTGTTAAACCAGTCCTTTCTGTTTTCTTTCCCACTTACTCTTGGAACATGTTTTTCCACTCCCGAATTGTAGAGGTCTAGAAAGATATCCCACTTCCTCTGTATCTCTCTTGTTTCTTTGAATTTTCTCCAGTCCGCTTTTTCGAAAATTTCCTCAGTCCTGTAAAGTTTGCTTTCCCAAAGTTGTATCTTCCCTGCCTATAAAGCTCATCTCTTGGCACCACATTCTCTTTTATCATCTGGAACTCAGTTACCATGTGATCACTTTTTCCTGTAGGACACAGATATTTCAAAGATTCAGTTACATCAGGTTCTTTGATTAGCAGTAAATCTATTCTTGCTGCATGTCATCACCTCTGAATCTTGTCTCTTCTTTGACCCATTGTGTCATTACACTATTCTTTGCTATGTTAAACAGTATAGTGCCCCATGAATCTTCACTGCCTCCTGAGTCCCATTCCTCCTAGTTCACCTCTTTACAATTAAAATCACCCATCAGAATTATGTTGTTGCTTTCCTCAATCACTTTCTGTAGATAACTATCCATGTCTGACAACATCTTATGGTATTCATTGTCATTCCCTGCCCTTGTCTTAGGGGGGACATATACCACTGCAATGTCTCTCTTGCCATTCTCTCCAGCATGTAGTTTCATATTTATCACTTCCACCCTATATACTCCCAGTTCCACATTTTCCACATTGATGTTCTTCACTGCTGTCATCACTCCTTCTCCCGTTTTTTCTTTTCTGTCTTTTCTCTACAGTTTGTGTTTACCATCTTCCAAATGGTAATCAGTATCTTCTCTTAACTTGGTCTCTACAAAGCACATAATATCTGGTTCATGTACCCTCAAGTAATCGTTGCTTTCTAACCTTGCCGATATTAAACCATCAACAATAGTATATACCACTTTCCAACTTTTTTCGTTGTTCTTCATTCCCTCTTCTCTTCCCATCGCCGTTGGTACCACTTACTTAATTTCTGATCCATAACTCTCCAATAGAACACTGTCTTCTCTTCCTCCGTTCTCTCTTCGTTTTTTACCATTGCTTCCTTTACTAGCTCCTTATTTGTATCTTATCCAAACATTCTTGAACTCCTCTTTCTTTGATAATTTCAATGTTTTGTTGATTTCATTTACCATTACATGAGACTTAACTTTAAGTGGCCTCGCCCCTCCTTCCTCGTACTTTCCTAGCCTAAACTCTTCTTCAATCTCTTCTTGAGCTTCGTTGGTACCCTCCATAACTACTGATACTGTCTTTTTAGCTTTACTCAGTTCTTCTCTTTCCCTTTCTGATCTTATTGTCAAATGTTTTTCTTTTACTCCTAAAATTATCACGCATTTTTTCTTGTCTGCTATATCCCTGAATAAAGATTCTCTACTTCTTAGCACACTAACCACTTCCTTTTCCTTCTCCTCCTTGTTTTGTTGTTCTATGGTCTCTTTCAAATTTATATTTCCTTCCTCTTGAATTTTCTTCCACCCCTTGTGTTGCTCCTTGATTTTCTTAATATGTTCATCATGCATCCTTGATTTTGATTCATTCTCATTTAGTTTACTTTTCATCCTGTCCCTTTCTTCTTCCAACCTCTCATTTTCCCTCTTGAGCTGTTTTATTTAGTTTGAGACAGATTCATTACTCAATTTTATTTCTGTGACTTGCCTTTCTTGTTCAGCATTGCGTGTGCTGACGTTATCCAAGTTGGTCTGGAGTATCTTAATCTCATTCTCCAGATTTAGGGTCTGTTCCTGTAACTCTAATTATTATCCATACCTTATTTAACTCCTGGGCATTCCACTCTGCCATATTCTCCACTCCTGCTATTCTTGTTTGGTTCAGTTTAGTACTTCCTATACTCTTATCCTCATCAGAGAAGCCCACAAATTCCCCGCCATGAGATGTAAACAGTGAGGTGCCTCCTTGCGCTGTGATGCAACCTACAATAACTTTCCACTTCCACTGTGTTTTTGTACTCTTGTTTGACCGAAATCTGCGTTTTTTTTTTTCACTTATATCAGGCGGGACCACCTCTCATGTATTCATTCACTTAATCACAACAGGATGGGCTTCTTTTCGCCGCTGATTCGGCAATTATTTCTCCACGATCCACAAGAGCTCTGACTCCGCCGGCAACCTGTGTGTGTGTGTGTGTGTGTGTGTGTGTGTGTGTGTGTGTGTGTGGAGTTCAACAAGGCTATATCTATCTATAGCCAAATGCCACAGGCCTGTAAGGAGCAGCCATTTGTCTTGAGTTAGTTGTTTTATGGGGAGGGGCACTAACCCTCCACCAACCCAATTGCTGACATGAAGGAAACACAAGCCTAAGGGTTTCCTGTAAGTCAGGAAACCATTTATAATGGTGGCTACATCTAACCTCTATAAATTTGAAAACACTCTCATGAGCTGAAGGGAACTATCTGGAGATAGCAAGAATAAAATTAATATTGTATCATTGGACTGAAGGGATTAATATTGTATGTCCATCTGTATTATCTTAACCCATTTTCTCCATGTTCATATGGTGTAGCTGTTATTGTATGATAACATTAAAAGTGCAGTTCTTAGAATTTTTTCAACATTTGTATTTGTTTTATATTTCAGATGAGGACACTGCAAATAAGATATAAGTTGCATGTATGCATAAGTACGGTGAAGAGTTACTACTGCAGATGAGATAATGGTAGTAGCCTCACAGGTGATTCCTGTGACATGCAGTGGGAGTGAGCTGCCTGTGTGATCTCCGAAATGTATGAAGTTTGAGTACATTAACATTTTCAGGTTCTTTTGATTCACCTTGAGCTGAATAAAATCCAGCAATTTGGAATCAGCTGGAATGTAGTAATAGAGTTATCCAAACCATGAGAGGGTTAGTGGTGGTGGTATAATATACTCTCAGGCTTTTATGACTCACTTGGCTAAATAATATCATCTGGTGTCTGCTGGAGTGACATACATGGTACTAGAAAAGACATGACCATGAGAGAGTTAACTAGTAATATTTTCACTGCATCAAGGAGGAAAGCTTCAAGCATGGCAACTTAGTCACAGGCAAGAGTTTGCTGAAGGCAGAGGACAGCTGTGAAGTGTGTGTGGTAGAATTATTTGTATGTGATTGTTACTCTTTTCAGTTGATTATGTATTTTTCATTTTAATCAGACTCCCACCAAATTATTTTATTAACCTTTGGAAGAGGTAAATGGAGACAAACTTAGCTTTTTCCAGTTGGAAGAGTTTCTCTGCAGCTGGTTAAAGTCATGTAGAAGTAGCAGGAATAAAAAGAATAATATGTCATGGATTGAAGGGCTTGATGCAAGGAATGATGCGTGCTGTTCCTGGGCTGCTTCCTAATGTGGCAGCAAACTCACAAATTATTATAGTTAAATGTCATTGTCTTGTATAATAGTAGAGAATTGTAGTATATCCACAGATACTTACAAATATGTACAGATATTTGTAATTTGTATATTAAGGCCATAGTTTACATTTATTAGTTTTTGGGAGAGCTGCAAACTAATATTCCCAATTAGTTTAGTGTTTTAGAGGACCTCAGAGAATAATCAGTGTGTTATTTATTGAGCAACAGATACATGTATTGCCATTATGAATTCATGAAATATTAGTATTACAAGGACAGTGATGCCTTGGTTATAGTGCAGTTGGTTATAACAGTTTTCTTTATTGCTTCGTTGAAATCTTCACTCCTGCCATTATAGAGCATTTTTCGGCTCAAAAACATCGGTTATCACGCACCTGAGCTGGTTTCCTTCAAGAATGATGGTGCAGTGTCTGTGGTTTCTGATGGCTTTGAGGGATTCAGAGATAAGGCCTTACCCAAGGAGTTAAACCCAGGAGATGGAGATCATTCACTCTCCACCCCGTAGCCTCATAATCCCATACCTCAAGCACATCTCAAGCTTCCGTGTGGTACATGTTTCTTCTTTATTGTGCCCTTTTCATCACTTTGTCATAACTTAACCATACATATGTCTATATCTGGTACCTACCATAACAGTATGTATGTATTTATTGGGTCTAAATTGTCATAAAAGGAAAACTTTGGGCTTGCACTTGTGAGGCCTGGTACTTGTTAGATAAATCCCATAGGTTCTGTACTTTCATTATTAGGCTGTTGCATTATCATACGCCATGTTCAGTACCAATTATGTGCAATAACCAAAGATCACTGAAATTGCCCTTACTTAGAAGTTTGATTATTTATGTACAGTAATGATTTCCAGTATGCGGTTTATGAGCCAAGTAGAATATATTTACTTTCGGTTGTCTTAAAATTAGGCATTTAGTTTATTAAGTAGTTTATCACCTTATTCAAAATTCTCTCAGACACTGTTTTGGCTGGAAGTTCTTATTTATAATACTTCCCAGGATACATTCTATAGTATATCAAGAGATACACTTTATGAACTCATTACCTGAAGAATATGAACACTTTCGTGATTGCAGTTGATTAAATTCATAGTTTATCTATTCACCTTTAAATATATTAAGTTGATATAGTTTTTAAAAAATGAACGATTTATCTACATGAGGCTCGCTGTTTGTAAACTTTGGAATTAGTTGTATGATATTCAGTAAGATTACTTTCTACTTACTGAGCAGGAATTTTTATAATTTGTCTTTTACATTAATATATTTGCCTATACAAAGTGGTAATTTGTGTAGATAAAGGGATTAATACCACAAGTATAGGTAAGCTGTAAAAGTTGTTTTTTATTATTATTGTATATTATTATTATTATTATTATTACAGTTTTATTATTATTATTGTTATTATTATTATTATTATTATTATTATTATTATTATTATTATTATTATTGTTATTTTAATGCATCCTAATAGTCAGATTTTAACCCTAAAACACAGGGGATATTTCTGGCAGTGACACACCTCAGCAAGGGAAAATTCAAGGTACAGTATATTGTCTCTTTCAAAAGCAATTTCTATCTATCTATCTATTGCCAGATGCCTCAGTCCCGTAAGGGGTGGCCACAAACAGCTTGCCTCCATGTCACCTTGTTTCCTGCCATTTCACTGCCCTCCCTCAAGCTCACATCCCCCTCTCTCATATACTTCTCCATTCCATCCCTCCATCTCATCCTCAGCCTCCCCCTCCCTGTCCTTCTCTCCACCTGACTCACATACACCTTTCTGAACTAGTCTTTCACTCTCCATCCACTCCATATGGCCAAACCACCTCAGTGTATTTCTTTTAACCCTGTCACATCCACATCACAACACTCCTTCACTTCCTCGTTTATCAGTCTGTCTCTCCATATAATTCCACATGCTTGTCTCAGATAACTCATTTCCTCTGCTCTCACACATGACTTGTGTCCTTCCAAGCAATTTCTGTCCCTGTAAAATGGTCATATACATCAAATAGCTCAAGAAAATGCTGTTCCTCACTTTTCCGGAGTGTTGTATTGGCACTCAGATGGCATAGAAAACATCCTGCAGCTTGCTACACTGTTGGACCCAGTAGGGATAGCCTACACTCTGGTAGGTATTGCATAATAATCACTAGGCTTGCATGATCACGTATGATTATGATCAAAACACTACAGTTTCATAGACTGTTTTCAAGTTGTCCTAATTCATGTATGTTAAATGGATATTTCTTTTATGTACTGCTGATTACCAACATTATTCTCCACTACAAAGGGCATGTTCATAATATACCTTGTAAATCACACAGTGTTGCTTACAAAATTTTTCTATCAACACTTTCATTTCAGTCATTTGTCGTGCATTTATGTTCATTATCAAATTTGTCATCAGTGCATCCATTACATTCTCAACATTGCAGTACTCATGTATTTCATACATTTTACCATCATACTTTTCATTAGCAGTATAATTTTACAGTATCACATAAAAGAAAAGTAATTGGCCTCTTCATTTTTACACCAATGTTAAAAGAAAAATGCACTATCACATGTGCTCAAAGTTCTTGTTGCATGTGATAACTTTCACAACACTTCTCTACTTTAGTATTTTGTATGTTTCATCAGCAATACTTTCTGGCTGTACAATATTCCCTGGATGTAGTAATTATTGGTATCATACATCATCACCCAAAATATATAGTCCCCCCCTCCCCACAAGGCCACCATTATAGCTCTGCTTTCACCGTCTCACTTATGTACATTGAATTTTCATATTTTTACCTCTACTTAGGTGATGCTCATTTGCATCATCTCTCTTATCTCATATCAAACACAGCATCATTCAGATAATGAAGCTCGTTCCTTATTTCATGGTCATCCAAACCTCAAATGCACCACGAAGTTGGGCATTGAAGGTAGTCAAGCCAAGTAGGTACAAGTGCAATCAGAAGTAATAGACACTGCCTTAGCCCAGGCACATAAGAACTGAGTCATTTCTGGCTGATAAGGTACTCTGGGGAGAGATGAGGAATAATACTGGATGGGGAAAAGTGAGAAGAAGGTGTTAACTCTTTCTCACCCTCAAACTGTAAATCATCATTGAGAAATAGCCCAGTTCGTGTGAGTTCAGGAAAAGGCAGTGTCCCTGTTACTTTATCTGCACCTGTATATACCTTCTAATTCAGCAACTATCAATGGCTGACTGGCAACCAGACTGAACTGGCCCACATTCTGGGAAACAAAAAGGCCCGTAGCAGACTTTCGTTGCCCAAATTTGGATGTGCCAAACTTCAGATTATCATGTGAAAAGTAAGAACATATCATAAATGAACCTGGCATGCAGTGCAAGACTCCCAAGAATGTATATTGCTGAGCCCAGTGTAGGGTTAAATCATTCATTTTTTTTTTTTTTTTTTTTTTTTTCAAAATATTCTAAAGCCATGGTCACATGGGACATTTTCGAGCAATTCTTGTCTCCAGAATTGCTGTTTTTCTTTATATAACAACATTCAGAAGTTTTCTGGGTGATTATTTCAGAAAGATTTAGAGACAAGTGCATCAGTCTCAAGGCAAAAGACTCAACAGTAATTTGGGGCAAATCATTTCTAATATATTTAATTTCACAAGTTGTAACGCTCTCTTTTGTGCTTAATCATCATAATATAACAATATTATTCCAAGCCCGCTGCTCACTCGACTTCCTTACGATGGTATCCTACTTGTCAGTAGTATGAAAAACATCACTTAACAGAGTGGTAGGTGGGGGCACTCACCATCCACTCACTTGATGTAGTGCTGCTCTCAGGTGACTGCCCTTTCCCTTCTTCTTTCCTTTTTTCCTTCCTTCCACTTCTGTCTTTCTTTACTTCATTCTTTCCTCTTCCTTTTGTCTACGGGTGACTCTACACTGAGTGACCAGCAAAATGGTTTCCTGTACACCAGGAAGTCATTTACTAGGCTGGATGGTAAGCATATAACCAGATTATGGTGCCTGGTGGTTTAGTGGATAATGAAGGCACTTCAGTCAGATTGAGCTGGTGCAAATTTATATCCAAGGAATGGGTGGGCTATTGCTCATGTTTTGCCACTCAGGGATGAATGGGGCTGGTCACTGTCATCTTAAATGTCAGGACCAACTTTCCCTTCCCCGGACTCCTACACTTCTCATGGGGCAACATGGGATTAGATGATGGGGAGGAAAAAAAAAAATGAAGGTTTGGGGGTTTGTTGAGTTATAGTATCCACCACTTTGTGATTTTTTGGTCCTCCAAATTAAGCTCTGACCAGTTATTAATACAGTAAAAGTTCTTACTCTCTTCTAGAAAGGTACGTGATAGTTAACATGGTTTACAAGTAGTATGCCTCTTCTGCAGGTTATTATAAACATCAAAATACAGTAGCAGCATTCTTGTTGGTGTTTATCATCATTGTATTTGTATTTGTATCTGTATAATTTTGTAGGGTAAAGACAACAATTACTATGATTTGCTTGGTGACACTTGTTTTTTCTTGCTGGGATAGAATGACTCCTGTGACCTCTTTAAAAGTATTTCATTGCTATTGTTATTGCCCTTTGGTTTGCTGTTGTTTGAAAATGTCCCCATGTGACCATGGGCTGAGGCTATATTTTTTACCCAGTAGGAAGAAGTATCCAAACACATTGTCTACTTGTCTGTCACCTGTTTGGCTGGATTCAGGTTCCAGATGATATAAACAAGATTTTTCTGTGCACAGAATTTTGTGTTATCCAGTGACATATCCTGCTTCCATGAGGACAATGCTTACTCCCTAACAGGAACAGTATTGAAAGTTGATTAATTGGCAACCAGTAGAGACAGGACTTATAACCTAAATATACGGTACATTAATTTTTCTTGTGACTGTGCACACAGTATTAGAAAAGTATTTGTATATTAATTGTTACTGATGCTGAGTGAAAGGATAATAATTTTATTTACGCTAGTTCATCAAGCAGTGGAATAACATGGAAATTCATAATCTGTAGTTTTTGTGCTTATTTGTTTTGGGTAAATACTGTAATGTTTTATGATCATTTAAGTTCTCATTACACTTTAAATTAACCAGAGTGAAACAATATTCAGTCTCTCTAAGGAACTAATGTTATGACAATATATTTTATTAGTTGATGGTTTGCAAGATCATTCCATTAGTTCACAGATGGATATAATTCATGTAGCCATATTTCTACCTGTCCATTACCACATCATCATGGTACTGTGCACAGTTTTGTTATACAGTAAAACCTCGATATAACAGACTTCAGTAGACCGGAATTCGCTTTTATCGGACTCGAGGAGCTACCAGACTAAATTCCTATATATCGGAAAAAGTCCGATAAAGCCAGAAGCAGTCCGGACTGCCTGACCACTTCAGCTATGTTCACCACAATAAGGTAAATAGAAGACATGTTTATCAGTGTACAGTACATTATTATTATACCATTTGATTAATGTAGTGAAGGTATAACACAGTACAGTACTGCAGTGGTAGTGAAAACAGTTTAAAAACCATTGTTGCATTCTGGACTAATGTCTGATATATTGGGAAAAGTCCGGATTAGCAGGGGAAAGTGCGGATGTCACTTTTATCGGAATTTCGCATTTTTCGGGATGGTTAGGGCCCCAATTAGTCTGTTATAGTGAGGTCTTACTGTCTATCAGAAAATATAACCTTGAGGATTTTGCTGTACCTTGTACATTTGTTCACTAAAAATATCAGCTGTTTGTATTAATGCAGAAATGTATGCTGGAGAGATCTCTAATTGAAGGGGCATCAACTTTAGCTCTTCTTCATAAAGCAAGTTCTTGTTTTCATGGTTATCCGGGTTGACTCTATCGGATACGTTTATGTGAAGCTACAAAACGTGGTGAATGTTTGTGGCATATCCGATAGAGCCAGGATTCTGGGGGCTTGAATGATGAGTGAATGGAAGCGTGGCCCATTGGATTGGGCAAAATTTGGGCTGTCTGGACGTTGCTACTCCTCACCCTGCCCTAGGGTGGGAAAGGAGGTCCGGATGATGATGATGATGATCATTTAGAGGTCAGTGGCTTTCCTGAATTATGTAAAGCTGTGTAGTGTTACCTGGAAAAAAAATACACTCTAAGTCCTATCCTGTAAAGGAATAGCAAATTATTTAGGGCACGGTGTGTTTTGAAGTGAATAGTACAGAATTGGGTTTTCTTGATTTTTCTTAAAGTTATTGCTGTTACAGGATTTGTTTGATGAGATATAAATGTAGTAAATTATTCCAGTGTATCAAACTTGACTATACAGTAATCAGACCCATGTTGTAGTAAATCATATGTAGCTTAAGCAAATTTGAATGCGATGTTTAGTAATACATGCATGAGGCAGTATTATTTTGAAGAACTAAGAATACTTAAACATGATAATTAAACACTTGACAGAGGAGGAGAGTACTACATCAAGTAGCAAGTTTTTCAAAATACTGTTATGTTAAATAATAACTGAATGTTAAGTAAGAGCAGTGCTTCCACAGGTTACTCATGGCAGGTGGTTTCAAGGTAATACAGTACAGTGATATATTTTTCAGTTATTGGTCTCCATTTTTTTTTTTTTTTGGGTATTGCACCAGTTTTCATGGCATATGTGCCTACAAGAACCTCCTCTAAATCCTTTACGTCAGTATTGCGCAGTGCGAGACATGAGATCTGTGACATGAACACTGGTTAAGGAATTCATTACCATATTTTGGACATTAGACTTGAAGCCAAGAAAACTTTAGGTTGAAGTTCTTGGTTGTGTGAAGTGTATTTGTCAGTGATCTTGTATTCTTCTCCAATGATGAATCATTTGTTTAATGATCATGTATTCAAGTTAAATGCCAAATATTCATAATATTAACATTCAGCTACCTTTAACTTGTGATATGTTTTACTACATTGTTTTATGTTCATGTAAATAAATTATGTATATTGATATGTAAATAGAAAGTAATAGATTTTTAAGTTTAGGGAAACGTATGAGTACATCATGGCAAATGAAAATTAATTCAATATTGGACAGACAGTACTAAATAATATACAAAATTTAAGTGTGAATATTATACAATCAGTATAAGGAGCCTAAACTGTATCCATATTGTTTCCTGGATTCTTATATAAGACAGTTTACATTGAACCTCATTTTTAATGTCAGAATGATTATGTATTAATATACAGTATAATACTGTCATAGTAGACTGGTCTAGTAAGCTTCTGATGAATTCATTCTCAAGCTTCAGGCATATATTCAGAGTTACAGTTGTTTTAAGGTCTTCATAGAATGAGCATTATATTTCACGTGTATTGCAAGTCAGTACCATACCCCGACATATTATATTGACACAGTGGTAGAAGATTCACAAAGGAAACTAAATTGTTGATATTTTTATCTTGTAATAATTGTATTGCAAGCATTAAAAGTTATTGCAACCTTAAAGGGTTTTGGAAAATTGTAACTGTTTTGCACAAAAATAGTTTTGGGAGCAGTCATACACATTATTTAACCATTATTTCTTTACATTTACATTTTTTCTCCATTAATGCATCTGACTTATTAAGGGCTTGGAAGCCCAATTAAAAGATATAGTTGTCCACTCACACATCAGTAGAGGGTTCCCAACAGTCTTTTACATTTCCCCACTGTTCATTTTGCTGTACAGTACTTGTAAAATGTAGTTTCTGTTTATACACTCATTATATCTTGACAGTCAGTCCAGTGCATATCTGTAATGAAATAGGTTTTCATATGATAACTGTGTTTAATGCTGACTGTTTTTTGTTAAAAAAATCAGTTATATAGATAAGAAATCTCAGTACATTACCAACATGACTGTAATAAAGGGTAATTATGGCATATCCAGCAAGTTCAAATTCCAAGCAAGCTATATGTGGATTTTTATTCTAGTTGATAAGGAAAAATAGCATTACAGTCTATTTAATTTACTTTTAGACTGCTTAAATAGTACAGGGTAGCATAAATACTAAAGTTACAATCAATCATGCAAATAGAAAACATAACCGTACTTCGTACATTAGGATTTTTCCATAACCCTGTATCCCATTTTTGCTATTTACCCTTGTGAAAGATATATATATATATA
>JAGKTI010000261.1:141112-155265 GCA_018397915.1 Birgus latro
ATATTATATACCACCTGGAGAATTATAACTTACATTTGGAAATACAAATGATATGAATAAAAATAACCTTTTATTATCATTTTTGTGGTTATGTGGTAAATGGATCACCCTCACCATCCACTCACTCAATGTAGTGCTGCTCTCAGGTGTCTGCCCTTTCCTCTCTTCCATCCTTCTTTCCCTTATGTTATATGCCACCTGGAGAATTATAACTTACGTTTGGAAATACAAATATGAATAAAAATAACCTTTTATTATCATTTTTGTGGTTATGTGGTAATGGATCCCCCTCACCATCCACTCACTCGATGTAGTACTGCTCTCAAGTGTCTGCCCTTTCCTCTCCTCCATCCTTCTATTCCTTCCATCCTTTTCTGTTTTTCTTTCTTTCATTCTTTCCTCATCCTTTTGCCTGCGGGTGGCTTTACATTCCCTCTTCTGTCTTTCTTTCCTTCATCCTTTCTCTTCCTTCTGTCTGTGGGTGACTCTACACTGAGTGAGAAGCCAAATGGTTTCCTGTACACCAGGAAACCATATACTGTGTTGGATGGTAACATCCATTCACCCATCCATCCATCATCCAATCCTATGTTGCCCCACAGAGGAGCGTAGGAGCCCGGGGCTAGGCAAGTTGGTCCTGACATTTAAGATGAGAGTGACCAGCCTCATTCATCCCTGAGTGGCATTATGTGAGCAGTAAACCCCAACCTCCCCTTGGATATAAACCTTCACCGGCTCAGTCCGATTGGAACACTGTAATCACCCACTAAATCACCAGGCGCCAAAATTTGGTTATATGGTCACCACCCAGCATGGTAAATGGTTTCCTGGTGTACAGGAAACCATTTGGCTTGTCACTCAGTGTAGAGTCACCACCAGGCAGAAGGACGAGGAAAGAAAGATAGAAGAGGGAGTATAAAGTCACCCATAGGCAGAAGGACAAGGAAAGAATGAAGGAAAGAAAGACAGAAGAGAATTGAATGGAAGAAAGATGGAGGAGAGGAAAGGGCAGACACCCGAGAGCAGCACTACATTGAGTGAGTGGATGGTGAGCACCCCCACCTACCACAACCAGACCAAATTTGGCACACGATGGTTTAGTGGATGATTACGGCACTCCAATCACATTGAGCAGGTGACGGTTTATGTCCAAGGGATGGTTGGGGTTTATTGTTCACTTAATGCCAATCAGAGATAAGTGGGGCTGGTCACTCTCATTTTAAATGTCAGGACTATCTTGCTTAGCCGCGGGCTCCTACACTCGTCATGGGGCAACGTAGGATTAGATGATGAATGAATGAATGAAGTTTGCTTTTATACTCTTCAGCAATAAATAGTCTTTGTTAGTAATGCCACACACTTTTTTTTTTTATTACTATAGTGATATGACATCTTTAGAATTTTATTTTTGTTGCCACCAAATCATTTTCATTTACTTTTTTAAAGACCCTCATCCTGTTCTCTGACAACAGGAACTGTTGATCATGTATGTTATGATATTTTTAAATATAGCTGTATGTTATCTTGTATTTTGCATTTCCTTGCACCAAACTTTTTTTTGGTTAGGAGAAACCCTCACACTTACACCTTGTCCTAATCTTTGATTTTTTTCAATTAAAAAAAGGGAGATGGGGCAGTCACCATCCACTCACTTGATGTAGTGCTCCGTCTGCCCATTCCTCACTCTCTTCCTTCCTCTGTCTTTCCTTCATTTTTTCCTCTTCCTTCTGTGTATGGGTGACTTTACACTCCCTCCTATGTCTTTCTTTCCTTCACTCTTTCCTCTTCCTTCTGCCTATGGGTGATACAACATGGAGTGACAAGCCAAATGGTTTCCTGTACACCAGGAAACCATGTACTGTACTGTGCTGGGTGGTAACCATATAATCAGATTATGGCACCTAGTGGTTATAGGTTTATATCCAAGGGGTGATTGGGGTTTATTGCTCACGTAATGCCACTTAGGGATGAGTGAGGCTGGTCACTGTCATCTTAAATGTCAGGACCAACTTGCCTAGCCCTAGGCTCCTACACTCCTCATGGGGCAACACAGGGTTGGATGATGGATGGATGGATGAAAAAATGGGAGAGTCTAAGTATGTCATGCAAGTTTCTGTTGTTCTCAGTATCTACGACCATATTGCATTTTATAATTGTTTATTTTTTTCCCCAAGTGGTCAGTTTGGTAGTAATGATGATGATCATAATATTGATGTTAATAAGTTTTCTTTTCTACCATTTTTCTGGTCATCATTAAAATTATTATGATAATTAGATTTAATTAGATATTTTGTGTGGTAATCCTTTGGTTTTCAGGCAGTGATAAGGATGGTGATAGTGCCATAATAATGATTTGGTGTTTCAGTCTCTTAATGTTATGGAGTATTTCACTGATATAGATATTACCAGACCGTTGAGGTTCCTGGTTATGCAGATGTTCATAATTTCCTTCACTATCCACTGAAGGGAGAACAGTGGATTGCAGAAAAAAGACAGTTCAGCCAACAGTCCACCCCTGGTTCACATTCAGATGAGCCTGGGGCCACAACAACAGGTATCTCATTTTCGTATTCTATTGTTTACAGACAATGTTTTCCATGCTTCAAGCTGGAGCCCCTCAGAGTTGATTCAGCCCTGGACAAGGCCAAACTAGTTGAGTCCAGGAAGCCAGCCGAGCATAAGACGGTGAAGAAGGCTACAAGAAGGCCATTCTGCACAGAGAAAAAACACTGGGCTTAGCGGGGAGATGAAGCACCCTGTGTAGTATTGGTAGCTCTGTATGCAAATATGCCTCAGCTCCTTACCTATTCCACAAAAGGGGGATGGTGGACTGCTGGAGGACAAGTTCAGCTTGCAGTCCACCAGGTTCACAATTAATACATGGGATTACAGTTACTGTTTCTTCGTCTGTCAGATTTATGTTGCTCTCTGTACCCTACCTCACCCCATCCTTGGGTGCAAAATAGATTATTTATTTGCATTTTTTTTATCAAACTTTATTTACTTTAGGGAACATCTCTTGTATATAGGGGTTAATTAAGGCTATATCTGACCCCTCCAGTTTGAAAATTTTATCCTAAGGCAGGGAGGAAGGTGTACAAGAAATCAGTCCTACACCAATGTCATGTAACCAGTGAAAATGCTGGCTTTATTAACGAATTCAGTGTAAATGCTGCCTTCCCTGGTGAATCCAGTAACGATGAAGCTGCTTAGTTCACCTGGAGTTAGGTGTGCATAGTATTAATTTGCTATTTAGTATTTTCTGCCTTGGATGTTATGTACATTTTTTTTTCTTGCTAGGGGGATTTTATTCAGCTTTGGAGAGACTTACTGGTATTTGTTCCCTCCTTCTTTCCTCCCTCCTTTCCTTCCTCCCTCCTTTCCTTCCTTTGCTTCTTCCTTCTCACCCACTCTCTTCATTCCTCCTTTCTTTCTTCCTTCAATTGTTCCTCCTGCTCTTACCCCTTCCTTACGTCCATAACATTTGTAGTGATGTCCATATTGTTCTTGGTTTTCTTTCACTTTCTGTTTGTAATCCTCTCATCTCTACTCTTCCATAGTACAGCATAGTATACCATATTTACAGTGTTTATTTAAAAACTCTTACATATAAATATTCATCCATCCATCCACCATCCAGCCCAATGTTGCCCCATGAGGAGCGTAGGGACCAGGGGCTAGACAAGTTGGTCCTGACACATAAGATGAGAGTGACCAGCTTCACTCATCCCTAAGTAGCATTACGTGAACAATAAACCCCAACCACCTGTTGGATAGAAACCTATGCAGGCTCAATCCGATTGGAGCACCTCCATCACCCACTAAACCACCAGGCTCCATAATTTGGTTATATGGTTACCACCCAGCATTGTAAATGGTTTCCTGGTTTACAGGAAACCATTTGGCTTGTTACTCAGTGTAGAGTTACCCATAGGCAGAAGGAAGAGAAATGAATGAAGAGAAGAAAGACAGAAGAGGAAGGATGGAAAAGAGGGTCAACATAATTTTTTCTTAAATATATGTATTTTTCATTTTTTTATGGTAGGTGGGGATGCTCACCAACCACTCAGTCAATGCAGTGGTCCTTTGTGGTTTCATTTTTGGTATTTGTTATGGAGTGTAGAGAGGAATTACATCACTTGAGAGTACGTGGTCCTTCTCAGGTGACATACTGCCATTGAGATCATTTTATTTCCAGTAATGGTATATACTAACTACAGTATTGTACTGTACTTGGTATTCTTTTGCAATTAACCTAACACTTGATAACATGGTGGAGAATATTCTCATTGTATAGAAGCTTCAATGAAGTTTTGAACTATCAATAATAAAATTATAAATGCAGCATACATTTCATGACTTTTTTGCAACACTTTTTTGTCAATACTTTAGCCTGGAATACAAATTTCTGTAAGTTGCACAGTTGCAGTAAAGTGGTCAGTTGCAAGACTGTACTGTAAGACATGAACAAGTGTCTACTTTTTAACAGACATTTTTATTTTTCTGGCTTATTTGTTCAGTCTAGATATTTTAAAATGAGATTCTGTAGCAGATCAGTGACATTTATTAGCTGGGTTTGCATTCAATTCCTAACAGTGGCTGTGATCTGTAATACATTGTACTAATCAGCAATACATGACATTCCATTCAGTATAAAGTGAACTCTGTATTCCTCTATGGTCTTCAGAAGTTATAGCACTGTTATCAAGTTTGGTTAACCACAGGAGAATATAGTCGATTTTTTTTTTTTTTTTTTTTTTATAGCTGGAACGAAAATATGATTTCTACAGTTCATGTTATTGAGGATACTGTTTCTGTAAAGCATTGCACTAGACTCATATGTACTGTACTGACTGGCTTACACAAAGCTAGCATGGGCTTAATGTTATTGTCTTTGTCGTTATGGCCTTTGGTTCATCTGGACGTGAACCTGGTGGAGTTCAGGCTAAAGTTGCCTCCTCTGCAGTCCACCATTCCTCCTTGGGGGGTTAGGGAGGGAGTTGAATATCTGTAAAGCTGTCTAATATGGTTATATTGGTTCCAGTGAATGGAAGCATCGTTCTCCAGCACCAGTCAGATATACTATATACAGTACATTCAAGTAATGTTCGAAGGATCCTGAGGGGTCCCACGGGAAGTAATGGTTGAGCCTTGAGCTCTGGGGATTTTGTGGTTGTGGGTTCATTCCCTGCTGTTGCAGGAAGTCCTGTAGTTTGTGATTTGAATTAAAAATGCCTATGCTAATTGCTCTTCAGAAGGCCACAGTGGCGTGTCGAGTAAACATCTTTCTATGCTCCCTGCCACAGTTGAGTGGACTACTGTATAAGTCACCCTAAGTGATAAATCTAATTGTCAGATGAGTTTACGGGTCTTTTAAGAAAATATTCTATAAAAATATGTTCATATTGCATCCATTATGAAATCAGATGACATTTGAGCTACGGTGGCAGAGTGTCAGTGTCATTGACTGCAACGCTGCCAGCCTTTTAGTGGCATGGTTCAAATCCTGATGTGGGTGGCTGGTGTCATTGACTTGGGTGTCCATCCACCCTTTGTGAGTTGGTAAAATGAATACCCAGATTACCACCGAGGAAAGATAATTGTAGTAACCTGGATGACGCAGTGGCCTTGTTCTCAGGATACAACCCGTGTTACAGAAATGAGCGCTGCGGCCAAGCACCTCATCGCGTCTGATCTCTCCTTCAAAATATGATGGTAGGGCACATGAAGTTTTATATCTTTATACATCAAAATTATTATTAGAGCATCCTAATCAACAAGGTTATATGATCTTGGGTTTAATAGTCAGTGACTATATGGGTATGAGAATTTTAATTTTGTGAAGCACGGGGAAGGACAAGAAATAGGTCAATGGTATTGTTTCACCACTTCGTCTTATATTTTGTACTCATACAGTATTCATCAGTGCTTTACTCATTACCAACTTGGGACATAATACTTAATCCATTTTATGTGCATAGCTCATGACAGGTCCATGAGAAATTTACAAGAGATGCTAAGTTGCAAAGAGATAAAGTACATAGCATAAACTGCTTAATTATACCACGTGACATTCAGCTCTTCTGGAAGGCAAAGAGGCATTAAAAAAAAAAAAAGACCCACAATGAAGTTGCTGTGTCATACTACCACTACTAGAAAGACAAGGATAAAGAATAGTATGAATCTTACCCCAGCACTTTATTTCTGAGTAACAAGAGAGATTGGTCGACCCTTAATTGCAAGACAATAATAGCGGTAGGTGGTGGTGACAATCCTCTCTCATTATGCAGTGCTGCCTACTTCTTCCTTAACCTTTATCATTCTTTTTCTGTGCCTGACCTCGCCTCCTATTTCTCTCGTCATTCCTGCCACTTCTTAGTGCTCTTCTTTTTAGGTGGCCTTACATTGAGTGACAAACCTAATGGTTTCCTGTAAGCCAGGAAACTTTTACAACGCTGGGTGGTAACCATATAACCAACCCATGTGTTTCCTACTTGTCAACAAGTGGGTTGGTGGAGGGTTAGTGCCCCTCCCCCCCTCCCCGTAAAGCAACTAACTCAGGTCAAGCGGCCACCCCATACAGGATAATGGTTATACAGTAGACAGATACTCGTAGACCTAGTTGGAACGATGATGAGATCATTGCAGATGTATAATGCTTCTCTTCAGGAAATGTTTATTCTCATGAACTTCAGTTGAGGTTGATGATAAATTTGTATATCGTGGGCTGTATGTAAACATAGCAAAATAGAAGACAAGGCTTTGCGACTAGTTCGACTTGTTCCCCCTTGTTCCCACGATCTGAGGCTTAATTTGACATGTAAGTCAATTTTCAGCCGGCGTCAGACGATTTTAATGCCCCAAGGACACTCCGGATTAACGTTTGGATGAGAATAAAAAACTTCGTATATTGTAGTATGCAAGTTATTTACCATACGGTTAAAACTTCGTAACATTTTTTACATATAGTAGATTTGCAGATTGCAAAAGATTTTATTCAGCTTAGTCGAGACTTCAACGTGAAGTTGGCAAAAATAAAATAAAAATACATCCTCGTTACAGGTCAAGCAGTTATTCTAATCACGTGATTGTGTTGACAGTTTATGGGCGGTATTCTTAAAAGATCTTAGCCACTTTTTAGGGTGTCTAAAATGAGAAATCGGTTTTTATGGACATTTTTCGCATAAACATTCACCCTATGTTTTTAACGAAGCGTGATAACTATGAGATTAAAGTGTAAAAATAAAACAAGAGAATGCTATTGAATGGTCGTTGTTAAGAGGAGGTAGCTGAACTGTCTGACCCGTCACCCGAGCTAGCGCGGAGGGAAGAAGGAGATTGGGAGTGCAGGTTTTGGTGGAGTATCTCTAACATTCATTTAAACTTTCCGAACTCCTGCAGGTAAGTGGCCTGTTATTATCCCGTTTGACTAAACGACACTGTTTATGTGCTGTCACCAAAGGGATAGTTTATGACAGTAGCTGAACGTAAAAAACATTTCAGGTGGACCCCACTTGGGGCATATTTTTCACCAATCATCATTGTTCTGCAGTATTGATTCCGATTAAAGAGGAATAAAGGTACAGTACTCGTAGAATCTGTTAAAGAATTACACGTAGGTGCATGTAGTTCCAGCTGTTATTGTTTGCATTTTTCATTTCCAGCAGTATGTGTTGTACTAGTGTTAACGTTTAACCTCTCCGTCTGGTTAGTTGATGGTAAACGTACGCTTTACCTTAAGCAATAGAAGCTCCTTACTAAATCAGTTCTTCCCCCAGATAGTCTGTTATATTTTTCTGATTATTTCTGCAGTGGTAAAGAAACGTTTCTTGTTCAGTTTCTTTACGTTTTTAGGTCCAGTATGTTCCGCAGTGACGGCTCTTGTTTGATTCGACGACTGACCTAACCTTGTAGTGTTGTAATTTTAAGGTTAATGTAAATATACTTAAGTTAGTATAATATAAGTTAATATAAGTGTAGTATAAGTTAGTATAAGTGTAATGTAAGTGTAGCCTTGAAACCCTGATTATGATTTATTTGTAGTATGTAGGGAGTGATCATCAAATTCCATATTCAGGCTTGTTCCCTGCTAATGTTTATGGCGAAAGTGATACTCTAGTAATAGAGGAACTGTATAGAGCGATTATAGGAGTGAGAGTCGTGGTCAGTTCTCACGGTTGACATAGAGGCGAAAGTTTTAGCACGAGGTTAATAATCGCGAAAATTTGTCTTCATACTTTAAATTCGAAATTTGTAAGTCAGGCTTGGTATTATCATCTTTTTGTACTACATAGTAATGAATTAAAGCTTAGTTAAATTCTAATTGCCGATAATGGAAATTTGCAACCGCAAAATCTGCGTTACACTCGCAACTGGATACGTATCTCCACATGGTTGTAATTAGTTGAAACACTCGTTGGTTTATGCTTCGGTATAATTGTCAATCCCATACGCTTACCACAAAATTTTAAACATCGTCAGTCAACCCATCCGTGTACGTCGAGAGTGAACACTTTTTTTCCTATGCTATGTTAGTAGGTGTGAACAGTATTGCTGCAGAGGAATTAGTCAAAGTCATTTCCAACATTAAGACAACCGCGAGGAAGAGAGCATGTGACCGAAGGCGAGAGACGCTCACTTTGCTCTCCGACGGCCTGTCGTTCACAGGTGAGTAGTTCACGCGCTCTGATTCCCCCCCCCCCTCCCCTTTTTGTTCCTATAATGTTAATCCTCCCTATATATATTAGTGGGTTGACTGATAATGTTTCCTCTAACTTCCTTTCGTAATGACTTTGCTCTCCGACGCCCTGTTGTTCACAGATTGCCGATGTTCCTTCGTAGCCACCTGCCCTGACGAAAGTAGTAACCAAACGGTTATTTTCATTTGTGCTCGTTTACACTAGTAATTCTTCCCCCCCCCCCCTTTTTCAGATTCACTAATCTCGATAGCGAATTATTGGTCCACTGTAATCTTATATATACATATTTGGGAATATTGTAAACGAGTAGTAAGCCTGTTTGATATTTATTTTTATCCCAAGAAGTTATTGAAAGTTGCCCTCCGGATTCAGAGTCAGTTCGTTTACATAGTTCCCCTATTATCATTGTATGAGTTGCTTGAGAACTTCGAAGTGAAAAGTGTGGGAAAGAACTCGATCCCAGGGATATATTCTGTTATGTAATTTTTCCAAGGTCATTACCCAAGGAGCCCATACGAGGCCGTTGGATTTGCTGGTTCCATGTTAAGGTGTCATTGTGAATTTCATGATTTGGTATATGAAATTGTTAGATACACTGGAGATAGTGTTAATTTGGAAATAGTAGGTTAAGAGGTGAAATTTGTATATTTATATGTGCATGTGAATATAAAATTGTGCTTAAACCCAACTGTGAGGAACTCTGTTCATAATAATGTGTTAGTATCATTCCGTGAATTTGTTCAGCGGAGGTGAAAGTACTCTTGCATTCATTGATCTTCTTTTGGTATATCTGACCTGCCCTGAGATAATATCAGTACGAAAGAGTAATGATCTTACAGTTTCTAGTAATTCATATCCTGTAAGTAATCTATAGTTAATTTGATCAATATCTAGTTTATATTGAATGTTTAGACTTAGTAAATATTAGGTTAAGTTTTTATTGTGTTTGAGACTTATTATCCCCTGGGGAGTTTTATCGTGAGATTGAGTGGCCTGCAAGGTGTGTTGCTGTCTTGCGACTCGCGTGCTCTAAACAGTTCATGCTACCCTAGTCACTTATTCGCAGGGCCCCAGTGCTCTTCATAATTCAGTGGAGCTGATCATTCTTTCTCGGCATTCGCTGGGTGGTGGCGGCCTACTCTTGTAACTCTGATTCATAGTGATGGTACCTCTTCTTACTTTTGTTAATTAACTTCGGAGGTTCAAAATTATAACACCACACTGGTGGTAAAGTGGTGGAATCTTCTTATTTTATATACAGTCCAAAAATTGCAACTCTGCACTGGTGACAGAGGTGGTAATCATGTTTATTTTCAATAATTAACTAAATGATCCAAAATTCCATCATGACAACCTGACAGTTTAACTGAACTTAACTCAGTCTACCTTAACTGTGTCTACCTTAACTGTGTCTGTAGTCTATTTGATTGACCTGTGCACCTAAGATGTATGGGGCAGGTAGGGTGTGTTTGATTCGCGGTTGCTGATTGGCCGCCGATGATGTCATCAGGTAAATGCAGGCATGTATTGTAGTGTAACATGCGGATGTAGGTGTACACCGTGGGTGGATATTATAGTGCAACATGTGAATGTATGTGTACACCGTGGGTGGATGCAGTGCAACGTGCGGACATGGACGTACACCATGGGTGGATAATTTACTTCAGGCATCACTTCATTTTATAAAACTTTATAATCAACTTTAATTTTCTTTGATAGCTGTAAACTTTTTATGCTAATTTTGACCTCTTTAGATTTGGAAATTATTCCATATTTAAATTGGCTGCTTATATTGTGGGCAATTTAAAAATATAAATATATACATTAAAATAAGAAGAGATGTAGATTTACATCATCGGCGGCCAATCAGCAGCCATGAATCAAATAAACCCTTCTCGCCCTATACATCTCAGCTGCATAGGTCAATCAAATAGGGTATAATAATTTAACCTAGCCTGACCTATAGTTGGGAAATGGAAAACAAAATGCACCTTTGAGTAAGTTTCTTCCATTACACTGGTGCTGTATGCAAGGAGTGACTTATGGTGGAAGTTACCGTTCCTTTCTCTATTTAGCCTGAATTAACTTAACTCAGCCTAAATTAACCTTAACCTAACCTACCTTATCCTAGATCAGCCTAACCAAAATAAACCTAAACGAACCTTAATTCAAGAAATGACTGATTTCACAATCTGCCTGTAACATATATGACATATATATATAGTTTCGTGTCGTTTTTGAAGGCTCCAACATGCTTGCATGCGTCGGCCTTGGTCACCTAATGGTGGCTGTCCATGCTGCTCGATCTTTGGCAGCCCCCCTGTTCAGTCCCTTAACTCTTAAGTCACACTTAATGACCTCGTCCCATGTCTTTCTCGGTCTACCCCTCCCAACCCTTCCCCCAATATTAACACTTCTCACCCTCTGTACCCACTTATCATCCCCCAGCCTCTCCACATGTCCAAACCACCTCAGCCTACCTCTCCTCATCACAACACCAATACGCTCCAGTCCCATCCTACCTCTCAACTTTTCCATTGTAAACCCAGCCCCCACAGGCCTTGCACGCAGGGATGCACTGCACATCCACCTAATCATTGTCATTTCTGTACGTTTAAACCTGCGAATATCCTCTTCTTTTACTGCCCAGGTCTCACTACCATACAGCAACACACTCCTAATACATGCTGCATACAAAGACCCCTTAGCACGTAAGGAGAGTCCTCTCAATGTCAGGAGAGGCAACAGCTCCCTGAACTTCTTCCAACCACTTCTCACCCTAGCAACCGAGCTAACTCCAGCCCCACCTCCGGCACATAACATGTCTCCCAAATAACAAAACTCCTTCACACACTCAAGAGACTCGCTTGCAAGTTCAACCCTCTCACACCTAACACTCTCCACCTGCTCTCCCCAACACGCCGCACACATGAAATCAGCATTATCTCGCAGTCTACCTCTAATACCACTACATCTCTTGTGCACCCATTTATCACAAACACTACACAAGATGGAATTACTTCCCACACCCATGTGGCAAACTGCACATGGCCACTCTCCCTCTCCTCTTATTATACCACCACCAACCCTAGATATCATCACTTTTGTTTTATCTGCATTTACCCTTAAACCCTTGTACCCCATACCATCTCTCCACTTCTTAAATCTTTCCTCCGCCTCCCCTTCATTTTCCACAATCAACACCAAATCATCAGCATACAACATCTCCCGTCGAAGTCCATCTCTGAAGTCATGTGAGAGGGCTTCAAGCACCATGATAAACAACAAAGGACTCAAAACTGACCCCTGATGCACACCAACATTCACGGAAAACTCATCACTCAAAGCTCCATTCACTCTTACCTGGGTGCGAGCACCCACGTACATGGCCATAACCGCCCTAACCAGCCACTCTTCCAACCCTAGCTTTCTCATTGCCCACTTCACCACCTCTCTAGGGACTCTGTCAAAGGCCTTTTCCAAATCAACAAAAGCAAAATACAATTCCATTTTCTTTCCAATATACTGTATTTTTCCTGAAGCTGTCGAACAATGAATATGGCATCAGTGGTCCCCCTGCCTGGCATAAACCCAAACTGCATCTCATCGATATTCATTCTTTCTCTAGTCATACCTTCTAGAACTCTCTCCATTACTTTCATTATCTGATCGAAGAGCTTTATACCTCTGTAATTTCCCCTTTCCAGAGCGTCACCCTTCCCTTTGTACACATTTACAATTACACTCTTCAGCCAATCATCTGGGACAACACACTCATATATAATCATATTTATCAGGTCAGTGACTAACCTCACCCCAGTATCTCCTGAGGCCTTCAACATTTCGGCAGTCAACCCAGACACACCTGCCGCCTTCCCCACCTGCATCCTGCCTATTGCCTCACTCACAGTAGCAGCATCAATCAAAGGCCAAGGGCCAAACACTGGATCAGCTGGCTCCAAACCTTCCCTATCCCAATCAAACTCCTCATTCAACAACCGGCCATAATGCTCTCTCCATGCATCTTTAATATCCTCACTGTTCACCACTACCCTTCCTTCATCATTCTTCACACACTGCTCACCTACAAGGTCCCGATTATCCCTCTTCACCTGATTTGCCACCCTAAAAATCATATTTTTCCTTTCTCCATGATTTAGATTATCAAGTAAAAGTCTCTGTGACTCAGACTTCGCCCTGTATACCTCTCTTCTAGCCCTGCGCTTGGAAGCCAAGTGCTCCTCCCTGTTACCACCCTTCTTCTATTCCCGGAAAAGCCTTCTTTTCTCCTTAAGTGCGGTTTCTACACCCTCATCCCACCATCAAGGTACTTTGTCTTGGTGGACCTCTTGTCTAACTGCATATTGCATCGGTAACTCTCAAGAGGTTGTTCTTAAGGGCTCTATGATGTTCATTAACACCTCTATCTACGGCTTCCTGTTCAGCTACCACTCTTCTCATCTCACTATAAAAGGCATCCCTTACTGATTGGTTTCCCAGCTTCCATATTTTCCTCCTAGGTACATATGTCCTCCTTCTCATCGCTCGTTCCTTAAGCACCATGTCACAAATCAACAGTTTGTGCTGCTGCACACACTCCTCGCTTCCTATAACTTTAACATCCCTCACTAATCTCCTGTCAATCCTCCTGACCAAAAAATAATCTATCTGACTACTATTTCCCCCGGACTCTTACGTAATCAATCTACTCACTCTTTTTCTAAAATGTGTGTTGCACACAATCATGTCCATAGGCTCCCCAAACTCGAGTATTCTTTCCCCTCCTCATTCCTCACACCATATGCACATCCTCCATGGACTCCTTCGTAACCTTGAGGTGCTTCACCAACATGACCATTTAAATCCCCTCCCAGAACCACTACCTCATCATCGCCCATACCACTTACTACACGTATTAAATCATCCCAAAATCTATACTTCTCTGTGTCATCCAATCCTACCTGTGGAGCATATGCCAATATAACTGAAATCATTTTCTGCCCGATCAGAATTTTCTAGTAATATCCTATCACTTACTTGCATAACATTCATAACATATTCCACCCATTTCTCCTCAACCAACACACCCTCACCCCCATATCTTAAAAAAAGAAAACATTCTTGTGTTTAGCAAGGAGAAACAAATAAATTAACACTCACCATTGAATTTAGTATTTACTGGCATTCCCCTTCACCTTTATTATCTTCTTAAGGCGTCTGGGGAGACTGATGGCGTAGTTTTGCAGAACAGACGGACTAAAACTGCTCCATAGCTGCAGCCTCAAGTTTAGGCAAAGATGATGTGTCCATACTACGCAGCTGCCGCTTCATGTGCGCCCATAAATTCTCAATGGGATTGATATCTGGGCTGTTTTCGGGCCAATCTCGAATAAAGGGAACCTCACAGTCTGTTAGCCACTGTTTCACTGACTTTGCAACATGTGCAGGGGCAGA
>JAGKTI010000262.1:0-99821 GCA_018397915.1 Birgus latro
AAAATACAGTAGCTTTTACCATTCATATTTACATAAAAATGAAATGTCATGGTGTTGATTATGTTTTCTATGGAGTGGAAGTTAAACCAATATGTAAACCAGCTATTTATTGACCTGCCAATGATTACTGGAAGGTGATGGGAAAAACAAAACTGAGATGAGTACTGTACTGTACTTCACTTTTTACAGAGGAGTACCTGTCAAGGGTTTGGCTCCCACCCCCCTTTTATTTTACAAGACAGTTTTTTTTTATCAGTTTTGCTTAAAAGGTTGTTACCATATGAAGCTACATGTGGAAGGTGTGCCCATGTGGTGGAGTCAGGCTTCCAAGGGCCTGAATGGTGAATAACTGGAAGTGTGACACATTTCACTGGACATGCTGTTGATCAGTTCTCCCACTGTCATATTTGTTCATTTTACATGCTTTCAGAACCCTATCTCTCCCCACCTTCAAGTTGGAAAACAAACGCAGGATAATGATGATGACAACGATGCTGTACAGGTAAAGAGATTTCATGAAATGTGAGTCATACCCTGGAACTTTGACTGCATTTACTTGTGGCTGAGTTTCCCATCTAAGAGTTATGATTGTGCAGCCAGTTACCAGGCATGCAGCCACCCTTCACTCTCACATTAATACCAGCTAGGGCTGATGGCAGCCATCCATTTACTTTCCTGAACAAAATAAATTCTTTATTTAATCCTTTCACAATGAGAGGATCCTTTTTAAACTTAAAAAATATCCAGGTTGGCAGGAATACAAGAGTCATCATCATTAATATGGTAGAGTAATAGGGTTAATTGGTACTGTTTCAGCAAGTGTGTTTTCCTAAGATCTGTGTGTGGATGAAAGGATGAGAAGATGTGTAATGGATGAAAGAGTATATAGAGGTTGAGGGAGTGGACTTTCTGACCATCACTTGGTGGGGGCCAGAATCAGAATCCAAACAAGATGGAGGAAGAGAAGAAGGGAAGGACAGGAGGAAGCAGTTCTTACAAGGAGGGTAAAAAAGTTACAAGAGGATGGAATAAAGGCTGAATATATAAGGGCAGTGGAGGAGCAATTGGGTAAATACAGATTGGAGCAGATGGGGGACGTGGAAGGTGCGTGCAAGATATTCACAAAAGAGATCTGTGCAGCATGTGAGGTGGTGTGTGGGGTGAAGAGAAGACGAAAGGGGGTTCGGGGAAGAGCATGGTGGACTGAAGAGATGAGAGAGGCTGTGGCACAAAAGAAGAAAGCATATAATGAGTGGATGAGGAACAGGGGCATCGAAGAAGTTGAGAGAAGGAAGAGAGAGTTATATAGAGAGAGGAGGAGAGAGGTGAAAATATTAGTAAGAGAGAGTAAGAAGAGAGTGGATGAGGAATTTGGAAGGAATTTGAGTGTAAAGTGGAGGGAACATAAGAAAATGTTCTGGAAAGAGGTAAAGAGAGTTAGACAGGGTGCCAACGAAGTTAGTGGGGGGGGCGAGAGATAAAAATGGTAGATTACTAGTGGAGAAGGGAGAAAAAGTGAACAGATGGAGAGAACACTTTAATGAATTGTTGAACATAGAAAATGAAAGTAATGAAAGTATAAGTGGCTGAGGAATGGTTGGGAGAAGGAGGGTTGTGAAAAGAGAGGAAGAAATCAGTAGGATGGAGGTGGTGGAAGCAATGAAGAAAGTTAAAATGGGGAAAGCCCCAGGAATTGATGGAGTGTGTGGTGAAATGCTGAAGCATGGGGGAGAGATAGTAGTAGAATGGATGTGGAAGGTGTGCAGATTGGCCTGGGAGGAAGGTAGAGTCCCGGAGCATTGGAAGTCAGGTATAATTATTCCCCTGTACAAAGGAAAAGGGGAAAAAGAAGTGTGTGATAATCATAGGGGCATTTGCCTTCTTAGTGTAATAGGAAAAGTATATGGTAGGATACTTATTGACAGAGTTAGGGAAATAACAGAGGAATTAGTGGGAGAAGAACAGGGAGACTAATTAGGAAGGGAAGAGGTTGTGTAGACCAGATATTCATTCTTAGATCTTTAGTGAAAAAGCTTCTAGAGAAGGGAAAGAAGTTGTATGCAGCCTTCATGGATTTGGAGAAAGCATATGACAGGGTGGATAGACAAGGATTCATTTCATTTCGTTTTTGAAGGCTCCAACATGCTTGCATGAGTTGGTCTTGGTCACATAATGGCGGCTCTCCATGCTGCTCAATCTTTGGCAGCCTCCCTGTTCAATCCCTTAACCCTAAGGTCACACTTAATGACCTCGTCCCAAGTCTTTCTCAGTCTACCCCTCCCAACCTCTCCCCCAATATTAATACTTCTCACCTTTTGCACCCAATTATCATCCCCCATCCTCTCCACATGTCCAAAGCACCTCAGCCTACCTCTCCTCATCACAACACCAATACACTCCAGTCCCATCCTACCTCTCAATTCTTCCACCATAAACCCAGCCCCCCAGGCCTTGCACGCAGGGACGCATTGCACATCCACCTAATCATTGTCATTTCTGTACGTTTAAGCCTGCGAATATCCTCTTCCTTTACTGCCCAGGTCTCACTACCATACAGCATCACACTCCTAACGTGCTGCATACAAAGACCCCTTAGCACATAAGGAGAGTCCTCTCAATATCAGGAGAGGAAACAGCTCCCTGAACTTCTTCTAACCACTTCTCACCCTAGCAACCGAGCTAGGTCCAGCCCCACCTCCAGCACATAACATGTCTCCCAAATACCAAAACTCTTCCACACACTCAAGAGACTCACCAGCAAGTTCAGTCCTTTCACGCCTAACAATCTCCACCTGCTCTCCCCGACACGCCACACACATAAAATCAGCATTTATCTCGCAGTCTACCTCTAATACCACTATATCTCTTGAGCACCCATTTATTACAAACACTGCACAAGATGGAATTACTTCCCACATCTTTGTGACAAACTGCACATGGCCACTCTCCCTCTCCTCGATTGTACTGCCACCAACCCTAGCTATCATCACTTTTGTTTTATCTGCATTTACCCTTCAGCCGTTGTGCCCCATACCATCTCTCCATTTCTTAAATCTTTCCTCCACCTCCTTTTCATTCTCTGCAATCAACACCAAATCATCAGCATACAAAATCTCCCACGGGAGTCCATCTCTGAAGTCACGTGAGAGGGCTTCAAGTACCATGATAAACAACAAGGGACTCAAAACTGACCCCTGATGCACACCAACATCCACAGAAAACTCATCACTCAAAACTCCATTCACTCTTACCTGGGTGCGAGCACCCACGTACATGGCCATAACCACCCTAACCAGCCACTCTTCCAACCCTAGCTTTCTCATCGCCCACTTCACCACCTCTCTAGGAACTCTGTCAAAGGCCTTTTCCATATCAACAAAAACAAAATACAGTTCCCTTTTCTTTCCACTACATTTTTCCTGAAGCTGTCGAACAATGAATATGGAGTCAGTGGTCCCCCTGCCTGGCATAAACCCAAACTACATCTCATCAATATTCAATCTTTCTCTAATCATACCTTCTAGAACTCTCTCCATTACTTTCATTATCTGATCTAAGAGCTTTATACTTCTGTAATTTCCCCTTTCCAGGGCATCACCCTTCCCTTTGTACACATTTACAATTACACTCCTCAGCCAATCATCTGGGACAACACACTCATATATAATCATATTTATCAGGTCAGTGACTAACCTCACCCCAGTATCTCCTGAGGCCTTCAACATTTCAGCAGTCAACCCAGACACACCTGCTGCCTTCCCCACCCACATCCTGCCTATTGCCTCACTCACAGTAGCAGCGCCAATAAGGCCAAGGGCCAAATACTGGATCCGCTGGCTCCAAACCTTCTCTATCCCAATCAAACTCCTCATTCAACAACCAGCTATAATGCTCTCTCCATGCATCTTTAATATCCTCACTGTTCACCACTACCCTTCCTTCATCATTCTTCACACACTGCTCACCTACAATGTCCCGATTATCCCTCTTCACCTGATTTGCCACCCTAAAAATCGTATTTTTCCAATCCCCATGATTTAGATTATTAAGTAAAAGTCTCTGTGACTCAGACTTCACCCTGTATACCTCTCTTCTAGCCCTACGCTTGGCAGCCAAGTACTCCTCCCGGTTACCACCCTTCTTCCATTCCTGGAAGAAAGTATTACGAATATATGGGGTAGCTGGGAAGTTGTTGAAGGCTGTGAAGAGTATGTATGTATGAGGGTGCTAAGGCCGCAGTGCGTGTGGAAGGCAAACTGAGTGAATTTTTCCATTTGAAGGTTGGATTGAAACAAGGATGTGTCATGTCTCCATGGTTG
Organism: Birgus latro; assembly: GCA_018397915.1. Taxonomy (NCBI): domain Eukaryota; kingdom Metazoa; phylum Arthropoda; class Malacostraca; order Decapoda; family Coenobitidae; genus Birgus; species Birgus latro. The sequence goes on from JAGKTI010000262.1 coordinate 4,320, forward strand.
TTCAATCTGTATACGGATGGGGTTATAAAAGAGATACAAGGTCGGGCAGTGGATGTTGGAGCGGCCCTAGTGAGAGAGAGCAAGTTTGGAAATTCCCCGTACTGTTGTTTGCAGATGATACTGTGTTGTTGAGCGAAGACGAAGCGGAGCTGCAAGGCTTGGTAGATGAGTTTGGGAGAGTGTGTAAGAAATGGAATCTAAAGGTGAATGTGGGGAAGAGTAAAGTGATGGTCTTCGAGTGAATGTACAGTGAGACTGGATGAGGAGGATATGGAGAATGAGAGTGAATTTTTAAGTACTTGGGTAGTGTGATGAGTAAGGATGGAAGTCTGGAGGGTGAAGTGCTTGAAAGGGTGCAGTAGGGAAGGAAGGTTGCTGGTTCCTTGAAGGCAGTGATAAGAAACAGGGAGGTGAGCATGGACATGAAAAAGTTGCTACATGACAGTATTGTGATACCAACTCTAACATATGGAAGTGAAGCTTGGACCCTGTTGGAAGGACAGAAGTCAGGAGTGAGAGCAGTGGAAATGAGTTACTGTATTTGAGAGGAGCATGTGGAGTAACATGGAGAGACAGACTAACAAATGAGGAAGTGAAGGAGCGTTGTGGTGTGGTTGTGGACGTGATAGGAAGCGTTAGGAGAAGCACGTTAAGGTGATTTGGGCATGTGGAGAGGATGGAGAGTGAAAGACTGACAAGGAGAGTGTATGTGAGTGAGGTGGAGGGGGGGGGGAGAGAGAGGGGGAGGCCGAGGATGAGATGGAGGGATGGAGTGGAGAGGTATATGAGAGAGGGGGGGTGTGAGCTGGGAGCAGGGCAGTGAAATGGCGGGAGACAGAGCGAAGTGGAGGCGATTTGTTTGTGGCCACCCCGTGCAGGATTGAGGCATCTGGCAATAGATAGATAGATAAGATTAAAATGGAAATTTTGTAATCCTAGAGATGAATATTAATAGTAGTGGAAAGTCCTTCTGCCTACAGGTGACTTTACACTCCTTCTTTAGTCTTTCTTTCCTTCATTCTTTCCTGTTCCTTCTGCCTATGCGTGACTACACTGAGTGGCAAGCCAAAGGGTTTCCTGTACACCATTTACTATGGTGGGTGGTAACCATATAACCAAATTATGGCACCTGGTATTTTAGTGGATATATAATTGCGGTGCCCCAGTTGGAGTGAGCTGGTGAAGGTTTATATCCAAGGAGTGGCTGGGGTTGTTGCTCACTTAATGCCACTCAGGGATGAGAAAGGCTGGTCAGTCTCATCTTAAATGTCAGGACCAACTTGCCTAGCCCCGGGCTCCTACGCTCCTGATGGGGCAACGTAGGATTGGATGATGGATGGAGAGAAAACAGATCCAATTAATTATCTTTATCAGTATGCATTCCATCCAACTCCCTAAAGAAAGAGTAATCTGGTGCTCTCAGTTATTCACATTCACAAGTGATCCAGATTTCTTCAGACTGTTATGCCCTCTTTCTTTCAAATGCAATGTGTCCAGGCATCTTTAAGTGCATAGATCCTGAAAGCAGAAGTATCAACAGACTGGTCAATGAAGTGAGCCGCATATGCATTCCCTGATCATTAAAGCCACTGGAGGTTTCACCTCCATCCCACACACTTATATAATAACACACTTTGTTCTGAAAGGCTTTGTATATTTTTGCATGTCAGCCTTGTTCATCTGATGTCAGCTCCATCCTATACAATCTCTGACAGATCCCTTAAGTCTGAAATCATATTGTAGGCTCTCAGTCCCAATCTCCTTTGGTCTTTCTCCTGGTGCTCTACCCTTCACATTCACACAATCTTCATCCTCCACCTGTCCAAATCACCTCAATCTCCTATGCATCACATCACCTCTGTCTTTAATGCACAGGCAATCTTCCTGCTGCTCATTCACAACTCTGCCATTTGTAGTTCTGTCCTTCACACCTATCATCCTGTACCTGTTGATATACTTGACAGTCCTGTAATAAATCTGTCCCTTGTACTGGAAGGCACCCAGGTTCATCTCGGCATCAGTGCGTGGACAGTTGACGTAGCGCATCCAGTTGCTGACACTGGCATCAACAGCATCAATGCAACACCGACCCTCACCCATACCTCGCAGCTGAAGATATAATGATAAAACAGTAACAGTCAGATCAGTATTATTCAGTTCAGTCATCATCATCAATGCAATGCCAACCCTAACCCACACCTCACAGCTGAAAAATACATAAAAACATAAGTCTTTGAAAAACAACCATGATTCCAAGGGACTGAATGGCATGAGAATAGTTGTGGGGCACATTTCACCAGATATTATACTGACTGGTCTCCCACTACAATACTGTATCTATTCTAACAGCGACCCTAAGCCGAATCCTGCATCTGAAAAATAATAACGGTATATGCCTGTAAAGTGAAGTCAGGATTCCAGGGGCTTTAATGGTGTGTAAGTGATTGTGCAGCCCATTTCACTGGGTGTGCTCTTGATATTTATTCAATTTTTTTTTTTCTAAGTTTCTAGATTCTTAAAAAAAAAAAAAAAAAAGTAGTTTGGATGAGGGTAATAATAGTGGTAGCTAACAGCAACCCAATAATATCCACCTCAGTCATCATCATCATCATCCTGACCCTTATTCCTACCTAAGGATTGCGAAAGAGTAAGAAATTTTAAAACCAGGCAAATCAACAAGTTTAGTGAACTGGGTGACATAACCTAACACTTTACTCAAGCCTTCATGGCCCCATACATAAAGAAAGTTTGGATGATGATGATCATGATGATGGGAAAGACAATGACAATAATGATGATGATGCGAATGACAATGATGATGACGATGATGCTGACTAATGATAATTACCATATGCAATAACAAAGATAAAAAGTGATACAGACAAACATTAAAAATCTCTAGTCTATCTATCCATAGCCAGACGTCATAATCCCGTAAGGGATGGCTGTTTGTTTTTAGTTGTTTTACGGGAAGGGGGACTAACCCTCCACCGGCCCACTTGTCAACAAACCGGGAACACGCATGGGTTAGTTATACGGTTGTCACCCAGCATTGTAAATGGTTTCTTGGCTTACAAAACCATTAGGCTTGTCATTCAATGTAACTCCACCTGAAAAGGAATGAAGAGTAATAATTAAAAAAAAAGTGACAGGAAAGATGGGAAAAATAGGAAGAGAGGAGGGCAGACACAGAAAAAGAATGGTAAAGGTGAAGGAAGAAGTGGGCAGTAGTAACAACCAAACAAATCCTGTCCAACCAACCTTCCATCCATATCCAGACTCCTTCCCCTCCAGTGGTCCAGTAATGATGCGTCCCTGGTATGGCCCAAATAACAGGCGTGATGGGAGGTCCGCGTTGGTCCACACCCCTAGACCAGCGCCGGGTACTTTGGACGGACAAATGCTCAGCGGCCAGGGAGTCGTCAGGTGTGCTCGGTCACTGACACTGCCATCACGTACCACCTGTTTAGAGTATCACTGTTATCATCATTGTCATTATCATCCGACTTCCATCTGGCATAAAACACTATCCTTGTTCTTTTTATTATATTCTTGCCAACTCCCTGACACTGACATTACATATCATCTGTTTAGGATATTCTGGTACTGGGTAATCATCATCATAACTCTGATGGTGCTGCCCAAGTACTCTACCATCAACCCACTATAACATCAATTCTGACAACAACAGGTGATAAATTACACACACACACACACACACAAAAGCATACAGGAATTACCGGCTTGTCAAGAATGAGGGTGAGAGGATGAAGTGCACACTCCCCTTCCCACTCCTGGCAGCAGTCCTCACAATCTGAAGACACGACAAACATTACCATTATCGTTTACAGTAATTTAACACATAACACACGAATATAATTGTAATGGGGTGTATAAAAGCCCGCGTTGCCCAGAGGCAGAGTGGGGATCCTCTCTTTGGCTCGGTGGTTAATGTGCGTGCGATTCAAGCGTGGGGGCCTGAGTTCGAATCTCGGCCAGAACAGTGATTAATTTATTCAGTTTCATTTCAGTTATTACATTGGTCGGCAGCTGTGTGGGATGTGAGGTAAGGGCCATGAGGGTCATATGTCATGTTGACAGCCTTACATCCCGGTGGTGGCCTCCAATGCTACGCTACCATGTGGGAGAGCGAAACTGACCAAATTAATCACCAGGGGGAGAAAAGAGTGATGTAATGGGATGTATAAAAGCCCGCGTTGCCCAGAGGCAAAGTGGGGATCCTCTCTTTGGCTCAGTGGTTAACGTGCACGCGATTCAAGCGCGAGGGCCTGAGTTCGAATCTCGGCCAGAACAGTGATTAATTTATTCAGTTTCATTTCAGTTATTACATAATGATACCTCATACTAGAATAGGCTACTGTACCTAGGATATACTGTTATACCGGTACTCCCCTTCCCATTCCTAGCAGCTGTCCTCACAATCTAAAGACACAAAAAACATTATTTATATCATCTTCTTTATTAAACTATGCTTACCAATGGATATGGTATTGTAGAGGGATGCCTTTACCTGGTGGCACTAATATAACTAGGCAGCTTCCCTACCTAGTGGTAGGTGGTAGCGACCATCATCCACTCACTATGTAGTGCTGCCTACTTCTTCCTTAGCCTTTATCATTCTTTTTCTGTGCCTGCCCTCCTCTCTTCCTATTTCTCCCATCTTTCCTGTCACTTCTTATTGCTTTTCTTTCCTTTACAGGTGGCTTTACATTGAGTGACAAGCCAAATGTTTTCCTGTAAGCCAAGAAACCATTTACAACGCTGGGTGGTAACCATATAACCAAACCATACGAGCTCCCTACATGTCAACAAGTGGGTTGGTGGAGGGTTAGTGCCCCTCCCTGTAAAACAAATAACTCAAAGTCACATGGCCACCCCTTATGGGATTATGGCATCTGGAAATATAGATAGACAGCTTCCCTACCTGGTTATAAAAACATCTCTCACCTCCCTCCCTACCCCCAAAAAGGAGGATGGTGGAATGCTGTAGGATGGAAACTTTAACCTGCAGTTCAATGCGTTCCTGTCCAGACGTGCCTGGGACAACAACAACAACAACACAGGATATACTTTCACCTTATACTGGTCATATCTATTATAATTATTGTCAGTTATTAAAGGCAACATACTGGCACTCCACCTCCCACCCACTGTACTGTATTGGCATATTAAATTACCAACCCCACCACCTGGCACTTGTATCGCAGTCTCATACCCCCTACAGTTTCCAGATATGTACCTAGGTTACAGTATGCATCCTCATTTCAATTTATATTTCTCACTTATACAAGGTGGTGATCCACAGAAAGGTACTATGAGTAAGTATTCTTAAAAATATAATACTATACAAGCATGCATTGCTACTTACATCAAAATGATAGAGAGAGAGAGAGAGAATGAATCTGTGTACATTAAGTTACACTTACAAATAAAGTCATCTTCTCTGGGGATCTTCTCCTGCATATACTGCTTGTTTACATGCTTACGTTTGGGGTACCTCCTAAGCGGGACCATAATACCAGGACGAATCTCTGAGCCTGGGGTTTCAGCAAGTGCCCGAGGATTTTCAAAATGGTTGTTTTCACTTGCTTCCTCTTCATCTTCTGTCGAGTCACTCCAAACCTCTGAGCTGACAGTCATCCCTCTTGACCTTAACCGCCTTCGAGAGGTACTGGAATCTATGTCAATGGGGAAATTCATGTCCACTCTAAGTTGTTTCTTCAACATACGAATTCTGGGAGACAATTCACTATCCTCAGATGCTGTGTTGCTTCTCTGCTTAGGTGGAATCTGCTGTCTATCCAAGAGAATGTCTTGAGAGCTGCTGCCATCTGACAAGTAATCATTATTATCTAAATGTGAAGTGCTGGCTTGCCGAACTGAATTCTTGACACAGTTCTCCTTTCCCTTCTGTGTTTTATTATCAACATTCATAACTGAGTTCTGATTACCTGTGCAATGTTCCTCTGCTCCCTGCATTCTATGATCAGGCTGAATACTTAGGACAGACTTCTGACTAGAGCTTTCCTTATCATCGGGTGCTTTATCAACAGGATCAAAATTTATCCCTGAGTTCTGATTACAGTTTTCTTCTACTTCCTGCATTTGATCTAGACCAATATTCGTATCTGAGTTCTCACAACAATTTTCTTCCACTCCTTGAATTTTTTCTTCCACTGCCTGCATTCTTTCCTCCAATCCCTTCATTCTTTCATCCACTCCCTGCATTGTATCATCAACATCAACGCTTACAACAGCTCTTCGAGTACAGCTTTTCAGAATATCATCACAACCTCCTGTTTTAGCCACTCCACTCACCAAACCATTTCTACGCTGGCCACTTTCAACTGATATCCCCACTGAAAATGTTGCATCCAATTCTTGATTCTTCTGACTAGTTGCTGAGGAAGTGTGTGGTGGAGAGGTTATATCTGCTTTGGGTTTGTCTGGGGCATGGGTACTTAAAATTTCACCCAGCCATGACCGCTGTATCTCTGGCAGTGAACTCTGCTGACACACATCCATCGTCAGTTTGTCTATCATGGACTCTTGAGCACTGCTAATCACAGGATATAACTCACAGCTGCTTGGTGCTGAATCTCTAGCAGGTGGGATGCAATTTGCAGCTGCAACCGAGCACTGCGTCACTTTATCCACTGTCTCTTTTGGGATTGCACTTTCAGAATTCTTTGTTACATCGAGGGACTGTGTTTTTGTATAATCATCTATGCAACTACATTCAACTGCTTTCTTTGAATTATTACTATCAACAGATGTAGGTGGACTTTGCGCTGACTTATCATACTGGCATATGTGCTTGACTGCTCCCCTAGAATTACATGAGTTCTCAGCTGCATATGGACAATGTCTTTCTTCACTTGTAGGGACACATTCCACTGATACTTCTGCAACAAAATTATCTTCATGTGTGCATTGTGGTAATTTATCCTGTTCACCCCTACTTTCTAAACTACAAATGGGTTTAGATAGAGATAAACACTGTACAGCTTCACTTTCTACACCACAATGACCAGCTGCTTCTAAACTATCAGTACTCTTCCCTTCAACTGTGATCAGACTCTGTATTACCTCAAAATTAGCCCGATCTTTATGCTGCACACCCAAATTAATAGTGTTTCCAGCTCCATGTGTACACTGCATTGCTTTCTCACTTTTCAAACCCTGATCAAGTGCTGTCTCATCTGGATTACTAATATCTTCAGTTACTGGTAAGCACTGTGTTTTCTTACCACCAATTTCACTCTTGTATTGATCAGCTTCTAAGTTATTTCTCTTCTCAGTTAGAGGTTGACACTGGACTTCTTTCTCATCTTTTACTCCTTGGGAATCAGCTGCTGTTTCTGGATCAGTATTAATTTCTGTTGCTGATAAGCAATGTGTTCGTTTATCAATACTTTCATTTTTGTACTGGGGACTTGCACTGTCAGCTGTTGGTGACTGTGTTTTGATATCATCACCCTTGTACTGTGAACCAACTGAATTACAAGTGTCCTCATTTCTGGCACCATGATTATTGGCTGTTTCTTTGAGATTACTGATACTGTCACTTACTGGTAGGCTTTCTGCTACTGTGTCATCACTTTTGTCCTGTGCAGCAACTGAATTACCTATGCTAGTGTTATTATCTTTGGCACCAACTAAATTACTTGTGCTGTCATCTTTGACACCTTGACACTGAGCAGTTTCCCTGGCATTATTTGTACCGAGTGCTACAGGTAAGCACTGTGCTGTCTTGTCATTATCACCACTCTTGTAGTGTGCAACAATAGTGTCCTTATTTTTTACACTATGAGAATGAGCTGCTTCCCCATCATTACTTACACAATCAGTCACCAGTAGGCTTTGAATTGTCTTATTATCAGTATTTTCAGCTTTTATAACTAGTTCATAAGCCTTTTCTCTGTGAATATTTGTAACATCTGATACCTGTTGGCTTTGTGTTATAGTGTCATCATTTATATTCTCAACCTGCATAGCCTGTTTATGAGCAGTATCTCGGTTATTACTCACACCATCAGTTACTTGTTCAGGAACGCTGTCTCTGTCATTACTCATGCCATCTGTCTTTGCCTTGCTTTGTGATGCCTGGTCACTGCCACTGTGACTCTGTACTGTATCAACTGCTAACTGTTTATGGCCTGTTTCTCCGTCTTTACTCAAACCATCTGTCACCTTCATGCTTTGTGTCACCTTGTCACTGTCACTATGACTCTGCAAAGCACCATCTCCCAACTGATTATGAGGGGTTTCTCTGTCATTATTCATACCATCATTTACTGTCATGCTTTGTGTCACCTTGTCACTGTCACTGTTACTCTGCACTGCACCCACTGCCACTTGCCCATGTCCTGGCACCTCTCCTGCCTGCCTTGCTGATGAATCCACACTAGAAGTTTCTGATCGGCACAGCCCTGTTGGCACAATCTGAAAGAAAGGCAGGGAAGGGTTTAATAGCAACTCGATTTTTCAATTTGGTACGGTAATCAATGGAACAACTTTATCACACAGGTGTCTGAGAACTGCACATGTTTAACAGAAGCTATAACCAATACCTCCAGTCTGAAAACTCTTAAACTAATCAAAGTCTCTCTCCATTCACCAGCATGTTACAACATTCAGCTACTTCTATTGGAACAATCATCATATGCTCTTACCGTACCTATATTTACATGCTGCACATAGGCATACACAAACCTTGAACAGACAGCAAAGCTCCTGCTGACCATAAGCAAGCAGCACACCAGTATTTTCATGCATCAGAAGTGAAATACAAGTGATCCTCCTCAGACAAATGGGTTAGGGTCCTGGAAATCCTATCATAAACTCAAAACCTCAAGGATCGTATACTGACATACAGATATACAACTACAGTACACTATGCCTCTAACCTTGACGGTGTACTTCCTATCCTGGTGCAGCCTGGCAGTCCTCCAGAAGTTAATGACATCCTCCTGGTTGGCATTGAGTGGGGCGGTTCGGTTGACGTTCCCTGAGTAGGTTGTGTTCATCCGCCCTTGTCCATACTGGCCTATTTTGATTGCTGTCTGCCTTTGTCTATACTGGGCCACTTTAACTGCTGTCTGCCTTTGTCCATACTGGGCCATTTTGACTGCTGTCTCTCTTTGTCCATACTGGGCCATTCTGACAGCTGGCTGAACTTGTCCATTCTGGCCAACTTTGATCAGTGGATGGCCTGTAGTTGTGGTGGGTGTGTCTGTAGATGGGGTGGTGGTCTCAAACACCTGGCCAGGGACACACACAGGCTGCATCCCGGCCAACACACCAACTCTTCCAGATCCATCTTGAGTTTTGTGAGGGACAACAAACCTGTTCACAACAACAATACTCATAATAAGATAAAAAATATGTCCCCTGCTCCCTTATTCATCCTCATCGCAATGCCATTTCCTGATAAAATATGGGGTGAGTAAGAGCAACAAAGCAGACTGGATGAGGTCACAAGCATGAACATGGGGGAAGAAGGCCTCGGAGCCAACCAAAGATGATATGGGATGACATCCTGTATGGGGACCTGTGGGACTGGGAAAGGAAAAGGACTTAAGATTGCTTCACACAGAGACCTGCCAACAAGTGAAAATACCTACACATGGTAGCCTGTGAGTAGATACATATATGTAAGTACTGTATAATGCATAAAAATAAGCACATATAACCAAAGATAATACAAATATGCAGTACATGACACACATAAACACAGAGGTCAACACATACAGGAAGAACCCCTGAATTATAGACCAGTGTCCCTGACCAGCATGGTTGTGAAATTGTGTGAGAGAATCCTGAAAAATAGATGGATAAAATATCTGGAAGAGATGAATATTTCGACTGAAAGTCAGCTTGGATTCAGAAGTGGAAGGTCATGTGTTTCCAACTTGTTGAGCTTCTACTCAAGGGCGATTGACGTCCTACAGGAGAGAGATGGTTGGGTGGATTGTGTGTACTTAGATCTGGAGAAGGCCTTCGACAAGGTACCCCACAAGAGACTATTATGGAAATTAGAGCATATAGGAGGACTGAAGGGAAGCCTCCTGGAATGGATGTGAGACTTTTTGAGTGACAGACAAATGAGGACAGTAATAAAGGACAGGACATCTGGATGGAGTGAAGTAACAAGTGGTGTCCCACAGGGCTCGGTGTTGGCACCAGTAATGTTCCTGATTTACGTAAATGATATGGTAGATGGAGTGAACAGTTATGCAAGCCTGTTTGCTGATGATGCAAAGATCTTGAGAAAGGTAGAGATTGAAGACGACTGTACAATGCTGCACGAGGATCTGGATAGGATACATGATTGGAGCCGGATGTGGGAAATGAAATTCAACGCAAAAAAATGTAAAATATTGGAAATGGGTAAAAGTACCAAGAGGCCATCATTGAATTATTTGATGGATAATGAACCAATTAGAAAAGCGAGAGAAGAGAAAGATTTGGGAGTGCTGGTCCAGGATAGATTGTCACCTGAAAAGCACATAAATAAGATAGTTAGACATATAAACTCTTGACCAACATAAGAGTAGCACTCCATTACATGAATGAAGAGATGATGAAAAAACTGATCGTGGCCATGATCCACCACAGGTTGGAATATGAAGCAGTAGTGTGGTGCCCCCACATAAAGAAAGATATAACCAAGACTGAGAGAATACAAAGAACAGCAACTAAGATGGTCCCCAGTCTGGCAGATTTGTCGTACAGAGAGAGGCTGGAAAGGCTGGATTTGCCTTCCTTAGAGGAAAGGAGAGAGAGGGGCGACATGATTGCAGTGTTCAGGACCATGATAGGAGTAGATAAAATTGACAGAGAAAATCTGTTTGTGTGGGATGAGAGGGTAACAAGGGGACACGGAATGAAACTAAAGAAGCCAAGCTGCTTGAAGGACATCAAGAAATATAGCTTTCCTTATAGATGCATAGACTTGTGGAATAGCCTGGACAAAGAGATCATCCAGTCTAAAAACTTAAACGAGTTTAAGGCAAAATTTGACTTATTGAGAAACAGAGACAGGACCCCACGAGAATAGCTCATTTCCTGTATATCACAATTACGTAAATACACACTCTACAAGTGACCCACCGGGATCTGGTTGTGCGCTTTACAGGAAGCCTTGCCTCACAGTCAGGGGTCCAGTCATCATCGTCATCATCATCACTGTCACCTTCATCAGAATCAAGTGAGGTGCTGTGGCGGCGTCTGGACTTGCGCTTCTTGCCTGTGGATGGTGGTGGAGCGCTGTGGGTGAAGCTGGGGGCTTTGGTGTCCAAACCTAAAACAATATAAAAATTATTATTATTATTTTTTTTTTTTTTTATGCAAGGAAGAAGGAACCAAGGGCCATGGACCCGCATACTGTTCCTTCCAAGAAAAAGTAAAAACAATACAAAAGAGAGCCAAATTTAAGATCCATTCATTTCGAGATGCCTGAAAAGAGAGCCAAATTTAAGATCCATTCATTTCGAGATGCCTGGACACACTGCGTTTGAAAGATTGGAGATCATAGGAAGTAGGGAATACAGACAGAGGGAGACAGTTCCAGAGTTGACCAGTTGCATAAATGAAGGACTGGGAATAACGGTTAACTCTTGCATTAGAGAGCTGGACAGAAAAGGGATGACAGTTTGTTGCTAGACGGGTACTACATGCCCGTCGTAGAGGTGGAGGGATGCAAGCAGACAGTTCAGAGGAACAATGACCATTGAAGTAGCGATAGAAGAGAGATAAAGAAGCAACAGTGCAGCGAAGAGACAAAGGTTGAAGGGAATCAGTAAGAGGAGGAGAGTTAATGAGACGAAAAGCCTTTGACTCCACCCTATTGAGAAGAGCTGCATGTGGGGAGCCTCCCCACACATGAGAGTTGTACTCCATACACGGGCGAATAAAACCCGTGTACAAGGTCAACATCTGTGCAGGGGTAAAGAAAGCTCGGAGTCGGCCCAGCACACCTAATCTCTTGGAAGCAGATTTCACAAGAGATGTAATATGTTCTTTCCAAGACAAATCCCGAGAGAATGAAACCCCTAGCGTGTTCAAGGATGATGCAGGACCGAGCTGGACATTATTAAACATTAGTGGATAATCCTGAGGAAGATTTTGTCGGGTTGATAAGTGTAAGAACTGAGTTTTTGATGCATTAAAAATAACAAGATTATTTTTACCCCAATCAGAGATATGAGCCAAGTCAGACATTAGGTGTGCCATAGCCTCATCCCTTGTTTGCTGAAGTAACTGCTGAGATGGACGTTGCGGAAATCGAATGGAAAGGTGAAGGGTGGAATCATCACCATATGAGTGGATAAGGTTAGATGTACAGCTTAGAAGGTCACTGATGAATAAAAGAAAGAGAGTAGGTGATAGGACAGAGCCCCGAGGAACACCACTGTTGATAGGTCTAGGAGAAGAACGACGGCCGTCTACAACAGCAGCTATAGAACGACCAGAAAGGAAGCTAGAGATGAAGGCACAGATAGAAGGATAGAAACCGTAAGAGGGCAGTTTGGAAATCAAAGATTTATGCCAGACACGATCAAAAGCCTTTGAGATGTCAAGTGCAATGGCAAAGCTTTCGCCAAAGCCCCGAAAGGAGGATGACCAGGAGTCTGAAAGGTAGGTGAGAAGATCGCCAGTGGAGCGTCCCTGACGGAACCCATACTGACGATCAGAAAGAAGGTTGTGACAGGAAAGATGCTTTAAAATTTTTCGGTTAAGAACTGATTTGAAAACTTTTGATACGCAGGATGTTAAAGCAATTGGACGATAGTTAGCGGGTTGGGAATGGTCACCCTTCTTTGGGACTGGCTGAATGAGAGCAAACTTCCAGCAAGAAGGAAAGGTATAAGTTGAGAGACAAAGGCGAAAGAGTTTACCTAGGCAGGGTGTAAGCACAGAAGCAGTTTTTGAGGACAACAGGTGGAACTCCATCAGGCCCATATGCCTTCTTAATATTGAGGCCAGTGATGGCAGAAAATACATCTGATGAAGAAATTTTAATGCCAGTCATGAGGAAGTCTGAGGGGGGAAGTGATGGAGGAACAGCACCGGAATCGTCTAAGGTAGAACTGGAGGAGAAAGTCTGAGGAAAGAGATCTGCTTTATCAGTAGAAGAAATAGCTACAGAGCCATCAGAGTAGAAAAGAAGAGGGAAGGATGATGAGGTAAAGTTGTTAGAAAGGTTTTTGGCAAGGTGCTAAAAGGAGCGAGAAGAATTCGAGTTGGAGAGTTGGGAACATTTAGCACGGATGAAATTATTTTTAGCAGAGCGACGAACAGACTTAGCACGATTCCGGGCAGAAATATAAAAAAGATGTGATTCAGGGGTGGGTTGGCTCCGGTACCTTTTAAAGGTCCCCTCTTTGTTGCGGATAGCATTAGAACAAGTGTGATTAAACCAAGGCTTTCTTGCATTAGTCAGAGGATATGAAAAAGGAATGTATGCTTCCACGCCCGAGAGAATAACCTCCGTAATGCGCAGGGCACACTCAGACGGCTCCCGGCCATGGAAGCAATAATCATTCCAAGGAAAATCAAAGAAGTACTGCCTGAGGGCCTCCCAATCTGCAGCTCCAAAGTGCCACAGGCGGCATTTCTTTGGAGGGTCCACAGGCTGTACTGGAGCAATAGGACAGGTTAAGGTAATAAGGTAATAAGTTTATAGTACTGTATACCAGTAAAAAAAAATACTGTAACCATCATCATCATCCTGACCTTTTTTACACCTACAGATGAGGTTATAGAAGATCCAGAGAACTAGGAGCCAGAACTAAATGTAGAAACACATCAACAGAAAACTCAATGAAATGGGACATTCACTCATTCATTTACCATTCAAGTCCCCGGACTCCTGATTGTACCTGACAGACCTAATCATCTGCACATACTGTTACTACTTTTTCTTTACAATGCACTTCATAAACACCTACAGCACAACAAAACAAACAGATAAACAAAAGGTGGGCACAAGCTACTGAATACATGGATTGTATGTTAATGTGTGTTTGTGTGGCTGATGTTACTGGGCATGCTGTTGAAAGTTCACCATTGTATTTCTCTTTTTTTTTTTTTTATATTCTACCACACCCAATCTGATGGAAAGCGGCAGCAACTAACATCATGCACTCGATGTAGTACTACCTACTTCGTCCTTTCCTTCATGTCACATTTTACAACTCTGCTTTCCATTTCAGGTGGCTCTACACTCAGTGACAAGCCTAATGGTTTCCTGTAACCTCAGGAAACCATTTACAATCCTGAGTGGTAACCATATTAACCAAATTCTGGAGTGAAGTGAAGCCTGGTATGGTGCCCCTGTTATGGATGGAGTATCCATCCAGGAACAACACCTTCACACTTGCTGTCAGCCACAAAGGAACATTGATTCACTGCATGGGACAGCCTTGCAAGGGCAGCTACCTGACTGCAGTTGATGGGTCTGCTCAAATAGACAGATTCGGGTTCCTCATCAACATCCACACCCAATCTTTCTATGTGGCAATGACAATACAGATCATGATGAACATTTAAACACTGCATATACAGTAACTAAAATTAAAATTTTGTTGCTGTTGATGTTTTTGTTGTGGCAACCCCAGGTTCATCTGCATGTGAAGCCAGTGGACTACACTGTGACTGAAGCTGCCTTGCAGTCCACCATACTCCTTTTGGGGCAATGGGTGGGAACTGAGGGACATTTGCATAACCAGGCAATGAAGCTACTGCAGTTCGTTATTGTGGTGGCATCACATGAAAAACCTTTCTTTCCAGTACTGGTACCATACAGCAGTGTAATGTTTGGTACCATTTATTCTGGCTTGTTAACCCTTATGTTATGACAGGTCTATCATAAACTGAACATCACAACCTGTGACTTCATTAGCCTTGAAATCAAATGACTTACTACTTGTTCACATTTTACTCTTATACAGAACATCACAGGACATAAGTAGGAGCATCATAGTCACATAAGTACATCATACAAGGAGCCTTTAATGCTGAATGTGCCAAACATCATAAACCAAGAAAATGAAGGCTAGACAATTCATCTTTTACCCATGGTGTCCTCAAACTTACTCCCCAGAGCAGCACTATAAAAGCAATATAAGGTGGTCTGTCAAAGAACCCTAAAGGAACCGTCTGTCAGCTATTCCATTTACTGTATTATCCTGTTTTTTCAAATTTAATTCTGGTGCATTTTTACTTATTCCATGGAACTCCTCATATGACAGTTTTTTTTTTTTTTTACCATAAAGGAGACATTTGGAAATTCACTCATCAGTTATAACCCTACCTCACACTCCCACAACTAACTAAAGTCTGTTTCAGTTACCACTAGGGAAGATAAACTTATTTCTCACTCTGTGCTTAAAGATCTATGCCTATATAACTATCTATTGCCAGACGCCTTAATCCCATAAGGAGAAGCCACAAACAAATCGCCTCCATGTCACCCTGTCCCCTGCCATTTCACTGCCCACCCACCCCCCATCATATACGGTATGTCTCCACTCCATCCACCCATCTCATCCTTGGCATATAACTGCTGGACTGTCACTCGTTCATTACCACATAACCTTAAAGAAAACCAGCACTGATTTGTGTTTGGCTACAGTATTTGCTGAACAGATTGAAATTCCTACTGAATATTTATTTTTCCTACTTAAGCCTTTCATTCAGGCAGTAATTGTGAGAATATGAACTTTTGTTGTACTTTTTTAATGAATGAGTAGGTGAAAACAGTTCTTTCCCGTTCCACCTGCCTTGGGGCCAATGTGGTGAGATCAGGTGAGGATTTAAGGTTAGTCTGGAGTTTGCTTAATTCAAAATTGTCTGCCTAGTCTAGCACGTATTTTTAGTATTTCTTTACTTTCAGTACTTTTCATAAAGTTTAGATACGGAGATGTTACTTTTCCAGGCTACTGAGATCATTCGGGAATTTACCCGGTGGTGTCATAATCATGGGTATTTCCAACAAATATCAATATAAAACCAAATTTAAAAAAAAAAAAACTACCGGTATATGACTATGGTAAATTCCTGGGTGCCTTCACTCCTGATGGAGCTAAAAAGATAAAGGCTGGATGGAGGATGGCAGGAACTTAACCTAATTTTACCAAACTGGCCGACCTTGCTATCCTACGACTTAACTAATCAACGTATAAGAAACCTGTGTCCGGGCATCTCGAAATGAATGGATCTTGAAATTGGCTCTCTGGTATCTTGTCTTTGTTTTTCCTTGGAGGGAACAATCCTGCAAAATTCTGGCCTTTGGTTTCTTTTTCCCTGCATACAAAAAAAAAAAAAAAAAAACAGAGGTGTGACTCCGTAACTGGAATGGAACAGCGAATTTTTAGCACCTATGATGAAGCCTACATATCAAAACCCTCGGTACCAGAAAACTCATTTAATGCTGGTAAAAGTAACAGTGTCCCCTTAAGCTTGACCCACTCACAACTCAGCCTGAAAGTTGGCCCGCGAACCAGTTTTGCCACGTAAAACTAGGACTGAGGATTTGAAGTTTTGGCAGAAGCATCGTCACAACTCACCTATGTCTTTCAGCACTAAGTAACTCTTGTACAAATTCTCATATCGTTTCCTCTCGATCGCGGCAAATTTCTCCCAAACTTCAGTCGGGAAAAACTGTTGAGCATTGACGATACGCGTATCACCCTCCATGGCTTGAAAACCACTGACTCCCTCCTCGCGAGTCGCCAATTTTGTATTCCTGGCGGGCAGACGGGCCTAAAAAATCTGAATACTGTTCTCAAATTTTAAAAGCCTCCAAAAAGTACTAAAAATCGTTCGATGGGTACCAGAAATATGTAGATAGCTACTTACTAAGCCTAACATGACTTCAAATATATGGTCGTTTTGGCATTGTTTTTTTAGGCTAATTCAATAACTTCACTATGATTACTAATTGCTTGCATCAATTTTAGTCCTCTTAGACTCAAGACTTTTCTGTGTATCACAATGGGTTGTAAATATTAAGTGGGTGTAGCTTTGTTGTTCTTTGGTATAATTTTCCCTTCTATCATCCAGTGAGATGGATTTTGAGTATCATCTTTAAGTGTAGTTCCTTACAAAGTTCCTTGTTTCATTGATGCTATGAGGTCAAGGTACTCTCAGAAGTTAAGTAAGCTCCCTAATACTTCTACCTGAGCAATTTATTTTGCTTATTATATGTAGCAGTCATATACTTTTTTATGTAACGCCTTCAAACATTGACATACCCTGCATAAATAACGTACAAAAGGACATTAACCAGCCATATCCAAAGTTTAATCGCTAAGGAGGGGAAATAACACACAAATGGATATTAACCAGCCATACCAAAAAATAAATTATTAAGGAGAACTAAGGTACAAAAGGCACAGAAACGATGTATTTTCTTGATTTCCTCACGAACTGCTTGAACCCAGCCTTTGAGTAGACCCAGTGGTAGTGGTAGTTCTTGTAGTAGCAGCAGCAGTAATAGTAGTAGTAGTAGTTCTTGCATTTATAGTAGTAGTAGTAGTAGCAGAAGTTCTTGTGGGGTAGGTGAAGTATTAGTATTAGTAGTAGTAGTACAAATAGTAGTAGTAGCAGTTCTTGTGGGGGTGGTAGTAGTAGCCATAGCCTAGTAGTTGCTGCTTTTCTAATGATGGTCTCCTGCCTCACTTCTCTTTCTTCTTGTCTACAGTCCTTCCCTCTTACTCTCCCTCTCCCATGTTTTCCATCCTTTTCTTCCTCCCATCTTTACCTTCTCTTCTCATCTTTTCATTCCTTTCTTCTTCCCTCCTTCCTCTTTGCCTTTCCTCCCTCCCTCATACACTCCATCTCTCCCTTCCTCATGTTTCTACCTCGTTCCTCCATTCCACCCTACTTCCTGCTTATCCTTCCTCCATATTCCTCTTCCATCTCCTTCCTCCTTATCCCTACTCCTTCTCCTTCTTGCTTATTCCTGTTATTAAAAATGGGACTAAAATTACCCTATTTCCATCTTGAATGCTGAGTTATAACAACAGACTAATACCAGAATATCCTGCTTGTCATGAAGAACTGATATGGAAAGAACGTACAAACCTAACCTAACCTAACCAAGCCCAATCTTACTATCTTCTCTATCAACCCATCCACAAATACAACACTGGTCATTTAGGTAAAATAAACAAACCTTATAATAAAACTCAATTTATTCCTATACAAAAATTTCAGAGTGGTCCTAATTACAACAATATATTAATTTGATATACACTGTACTGTACACCCTGTCCCCAAAATAACAGCACCTTAGTTCTTGCACACACATGAATCTTTTAAATCTGGCACCTCAAAACATACACCACAGTGATTTGTGTGTGTGTAATTCTGAGTTCTAATAATTACCATAGATATTTTTACTTATAATCACAGGACGCCCTATTATCTCAATACTTCATCCATATGTCAGAGTGATATGTAATATTGGTGATACATTTTTTGGGGGGATTGCCTACATACGTCTACATCCAACCAACCTTTAAAGGTCGCCTGGATAAATATTTGTCGTCTAACCCCCAGCTTACTATGTTTACTCCAGAATAAAACACTTGTATATATTTTTATTTTATTCTACTCTTTTAGAGCCTGGATCAATTTACTAAATGCAAATATATGCACGGTGATAATGTTTGATAATGTTTTAAGTTTCTTCCCGCAGAGCCCAACTGTGACTATGGGATCACTATATTTACATGTATCTGTAACTTCTGAATTCATGCAGAGTCCAACTGAGACCATGGGATTATTAGCTATATTCACGTGTATCTGTGTCTTTTGAATTCCCGGAGAGTCCAACTGAGACCACGGGATTACTGTATTCACGTTGTTATGTTTACAGTGTCTCATCGTCCGCAGACGCCCCGGCAACTCAGTGTACCCATACAGAGTGTCATGCGTTACTTATTTATTCGATTATTCATTGTACTTTACTACTTTCTCTTTCAGGTTATTCATAATGGTAGCTTATTGATAATGTATTATATAATGTAGCTCTTCCTTTTCAGTCTTTCCTATGAAATTTCCATGTCAGTTTTTCCATGCTGCATGGTGGTCTTTCTCACTTTTTCTTGCCAGTTTTGGCTGGAGGGTTTGGAGGTGGGGGGAGCCTTCTTCCTTTACTATCCTTATCCTTCAGCATGTAGAGTTAGATCTTGTAGTCATAGTCTACTCTGTAACAAACAGCCTCGAAAGGACCATAAGGTCTGTTGCTGTTTGCTTTCCTATGTACTCCTATGTTACTCTTGTGCCTTCTGGTTCATCTCTACTTGTTTATCTGTTCATCTTTTTATCTATTCATTTGTTCAACTGTTTATCTGTTTATTTGTTTACCTGTTTATCTATTCACTTGTCCATCTGTTTATTTGTTTATCTGTTCATTTGTTTATCTGTTCATTTGTTTATCTGTTCATTTTATCTGTTCATCTGTGTTTATCTGTACGTGATTCTGAAGGCCAGCATACCCTATCCCCATCCTTTAGGGGATAGGATTTGTGTTGAGGATGTTTTTGTAACCAGGTAGTGACATTGTCAGTGATATCAGTGCCACCACAAGAAGGCATCCCTCTCCAGCACATGGAAGTACAGTAGAGAACAGTAAATAACGGCAGACATCTTAATCTTCAAACAAATATCACAACTATCACAAAGCTTCCATTAGCCTTTCCCTATGATGATGATGATGATGATGATGATGATGATAATTTCCATATATGCTTTGGGGATGGCTCAGTCAGCAATATCAATGTCAACCCTGTATCATTTATTCCATTGCCCATCCCCACTGCCACAGCCAAGCCCACACCAGTAGACTGAGCCACTGGGTGAGCTTCTAGTACAGTGCTATTTATGGACCACCCTGTATTCATCCCTACCATACTCTGTTCATTCTAACTTGGCCTAAAATTGCCATCTCTCAGTCTTGAATGTTGAGCTGTAACAAGCAATAAATACTAAATTACTGTGCTATACCCTTTTCACCCTAACCTGGCCCAGATTTTTATTTCACATCACTCAGTGGCAGAAGAAGACAATGCTACAGTCCTACATCCTCTCCATAGCACTTTTTCATGACTAGCATCATATTTTAGTGTTAATCTCTTGTTGCACCTCAGCATTCAAGATAGAGAGCTGACAGTTTTGAGCCAAGTTTAAGTAACAAGGGCATAGTCACGAGGTAGTGCTATGAAAAAGGACAAAAATATGGGCCACATTAAGGTGAAAGGAGTATAATACCAGCAAATATAAACTAAAGTGGACACATAAAAGAAAAAAATATCATTGTGAAGGGGTTAAGATTACGAATTCAACCTCCTAAGCAAACTCATGATACTAACTAAGAAGCTAGATCTTTCCTCACTCCTGAGTCTTTCCTCCTCTTTGTTTTCCCTCTCCTCCCTCTTCCTCTTCTCTGCCTCCTCCCTGGTCTCTCCCTCCCTCAGCACCTTCTCCGCCTCCAGCCTCAGTGGAAAGTGGGTCATCTGCTGAGTCAGTAGCGGAACGATGAGGTTGAGTCTGTCGATGTTTTTGTTGAGGTCTTGGATGTGTGACGTGTGGAGCTGGTCGAGGGTTGTCTGCCACTGTGACTGTCATGGAGAGATAAATACTTAGTTTTCATTCTCTCTCTTTCTCCCTCTCTCTGTATCTATCTAGGGTTTTGGATGTGCGACATGTGGAGCTGATGGAGGGTTGGCTGCCATTGGGACTGTCGTGAAGAGGTAAGTAGATTTAGTTTCCATTTTTTCCCTTTCTCTGTCTGACTGTCTATCTGTCTGTCTGTCTATCTCTATCTATCTATCTATCTATCTGTCTGTCTGTCTATCTCACTGTTTGTTTGTTTGTCATTCTGTCTGTCTAAGGCTTTGGATGTATGACATGTGGAGTTGATCGAGGGTTGTACCTGTTCGTGTGGGGTGAGAGGCAGGGGTCCCAGCTGGCACCGCGCCTGCCGCAGCTTCTGTCGCACCACCTCCCGCACATGCCGCACCTCCTTCTCCACCACCACCCACTCTGGGGCAAACCCATTGTTTATCAGGTGCTGTGGAGGTGGGTAAGCATCATTAACCCCTTCAGTACAGGTAAAAACAACAGCCAACCCCACATTACAACATCTGCACTGGAGAAAGATCCCTTCATGTGATGGCACTGATATGGTTCATCAGAGGCAAACCCATTACAGGTATTTATCTTGTGCTATGAAGATGAGGACAAATAATTACCTCATTCAGTACAGTACAAGTCAAGTAATAACACCTTTTCCCGTATGGTAACACCCAATTTTATATCACTCTTTCTGTCTTCATGTGGTGGTACTGTTTACCTAGGTGATGCAGCTGCCTGGTTATACAAATATCCCTCAGTCCTCTCCCTACCCCTTGAAAGGATAATGGTGGACTGTGAGAGAAGAGCAGCTTTGGCCTGCAGTCCACTGGGTTCACATTCAGACAAGCCTGGGGTTGCAACTACTGTACTACTACTACAGTGAAATAACTAATAACCAAACTCTTGCTAACCCTCAATATTTCTGGTTCCATTCCATGATGATGATGATAGTGATGATCATTATGACAGAGTGGTGACAGTGATAATGACTATGATTACAATGATGATGATGATGACAATAAAGATGGTGACAATAATGACAATGATGATGATGATGATGATGATGAAGATGATGATGATGATGATGATGACAATAATGCTGACAATAAAGATGGTGACAATGATGACGATGATGATGAAGATGATGATGACACATGATGACTAATGATGACAATAATGACAATGATGATTGTGATGATAATGATGATGACAGTGATGATAATGATGGCAGTGATAATAAAGATGATGATAGTGATGATGATGACTGATGATGATGATGGTGATAGTGATGAAGATGACGCTGAAATAACCCCACCTCGTTAAGCTTATGCGTGGTAGTGTCAACATAAGGATTGATGGTGCGTTGAGGTAGAGGTTGTCCGGCCAGACTCAGGTTATCAAACTCCCCTCGTGCCATCGCCTCCTGAATAACATCATCAACCATGCGATCGATGCCATACCTGACACGGGAAAATATATAAATAAATAAGCTAATAAAATACAGAGGATAAGCACAGGGGCCACAACATTCTCTTGTATATTACAGTATTTATATCCATTCTTTCCCACACACATACCATATCTCTCCCTCCCTCCTTCCCTCTCTCTCTCTCATATACTGTTCCACTCTGTCTCACTGTTTGTCTGTATCTCTATTTCTGTCTCTGTCTGTCTGTCTGTCTCTCCCTCTGTCTCCCTCTCATTAATATATTGTTCCACTCTCTCACTGTTTGTCTATCTCTATTTCTGTCTGTCTGTCTCTCTTTCTCTACCTTGTGCGAATCTTCCTAGCCTCCTTGCGATCCCTATCCACCAGCGCTGTTTCTGGGTGACTCTCGGATATTTGCTTAACCCTATAGTCCTGAACGGAAGATGCCGCCCTCTGGGCTCGGATTTTTGTGTACTGCTTCTGTCGCTGGCTTGGGGTCCCAATGCCGACGCCCTCGTAGCTTAGATACTGGCGATGTTGTGGTGCTGTATGCTGCAGAGATGACACAGGTATGGTTATGATATCTGCACTATATCATCATCATCATCTACACCTTTTTTCTCCACACTAGTATGGAGTGAGATAGGGTCCAGAGAGCCCCCCTTCCAAATAATAAATAAATGAAATAAATTTCGCTCATTCGCTCATTTTTGAAGGCTCCAACATGCTTGCATGTGTCGGCCTTGGTCACCTAATGGCGGCTCTCCATGCTGCTCGATCTCTGGCAGCCTCCCTATTCAGTCCCTTAACCCTTAAGTCACATTTAATGACCTCATCCCATGTCTTTCTCGGTCTACCCCTCCCAACCCCTCCCCCAATATTAACACCTCTCACCCTCTGTACCCAATTATCCTCCCCCATCCTCTCCACATGTCCAAACCACCTCAGCCTGCCTCTCCTCATCACAACACCAATACACTCCAGTCCCATCCTACCTCTCAACTCTTCTATCATAAGCCCAGCCCCCCCAGGCCTTGCACGCAGGGATGTGAAATAAATGAACAGATAAAAATAACTGAGACAAAGTAAAACTAACAAAAGTCTGCCCAGCTGAATGAGCCACACTCCCCTCTATACACCATCCTAGTCCCTGGAATCCTGACTTCATTTCACAGGCATAAACATCCACACTTACATGCTTTATACTGCCTATCAGCTACAACATGACCTAAAATTGTACACTTATACTCTTTTCACTATAACTTGGCCTAAAACTGTCACCTCTCCATCATGAATGCTGTATTGTAACTAGCAGAAACTAACACTAGAATATGATGCTAGTCACAAAGACAGACTATGGAAAGGATGTCAAGTGTATTACTGTACAACATTTTGCCACTGAGCTACATGAAATAAATGGCAGTAGGATAAAAATCTTGACCAAGGTAAGTTGAAATGAGTCTAAAATTTTCCTTAAAGTTGCTACAAGTTGTTCCATTCTTAAGCTGCTAGGAAAAAAATGAGCTTTTTATTTATCCGTTTAACTCCACTGTCATCAGTTCAAGTTGTCTAACCCCTTCAGTCTGGTGACATATTTCCTGTCTCATTTTTGCTGTCACCTGATGGTTTTATTTAAGTCTTATGATACTTTTGGTACTGGGAGGATTAGATGTAAGCTTCCCTGACCCATTCGCTACTAAAGGTCCCCTCTCCCTCCAGTTGCATTAAGTTGTCTGAAGACAGGAAGAGTAAAAAAAATAAACTATATCATGGGATTGAAGAAGCTGTATGTTGCATTTTGCCAGCACATATCACAGATTTAAGTGAGGACAGAAAAAAATATATATATATAAACAGAAAAGCTAAGTTAAAATGAAAAGAAGACTGCAGGAGAATGAAGAGATAATGCCCCAGTCAGCCTGGAAATCTGCATGTTTGTTCCCAGAGGTTTTTAATCATGTATACCCACCCTTAGAAATACAGGACTATGCTAGTCTTGCTTTGGTTCCTACTCCTCCTTTCATTTTTGATATTCATTTTTTATTCTTCGCATCAAAACTTCATTCCTAAATCCTTCTTCTTCTCCTTGTCATCATCATCATCTTTCTCGTCATCTCCCCTTTCTTCTCTGCTTCATCTTTTTTCTTCTCCTGCTCTTCCTTCCATTTTTCCTCACACCAACCTTTATGCCATAATCCTTCTCCTCTTCCTCCTCTTCTTCCTGTTTCTCCTCCCTCCACTTCTTCTTTTGCTCATAATAAAGTCCATACTCTCCCTCACACTTGTTTATGTTCCAGCGGTCACTACTAAATTTCTCCAGGAGTCTTCGGTATGCATGTTCCACCTGTTAAGAGACAGGGAAAATTACAAAGCTTTGGAATGTACTGCACTGTATTAATGTGTGCATCCTCATCCTTGCATGCATATTTTTGTATAGCTATCTTTGGAATGTATTAATAAGTGCACCTTTTCCCAACCTACCAGTATTTATACCTGTACAGTATATTGTATATTAATACTGAAAAGCACAGGGTGGGGGCAAGTCACATCTCCACTAATAGAGTGATGTTCCTTCGGTATATGCATCAGCTGGCATTTAGGTCCTGTAGGGGCTGAATGTGTATAGTATAGGTGCCAGGCATGTGCAAAATGGCTGTTACAATAGATACAGTGTTATGTTATTTACAGTATGTCAGCTGTGTCCATATTAAAAAGGAATACCTGTATGTATGACTCAAGAATATCAGAGTAAAACGGTAGGTTAGTTTTCTAGTACAATGTCCACGCTAAGTATACAGTACTAACATTAATGACATAGAAATTGCGTACAGATGCTGTTTAGGTTACACAAATCTTAATATTCAGAATTTTGACTCAGAGAAAAGGTCTTGTAGTGTATGTTTATTTTTAGTACTACAAAGTGTAGTTTGTTCATTTATTATTAAAGTGTTATTGTCATGGTTCCAGACTCATAAGGATATGAACCAAGTGAACAGTGGTTGAGAGTGCCTTTCTCCTGCAGTTAACCATCCTCCTTGAGAGGACATGGAAAGAAGTGAAATGTGTAACCAGACAGCAGAGCAGCCTGGGTGTATTGACTTCACCACATGAGAGGATCCTTCTCCAGCACACTATTGTAGTGTGTGCAGTAAGTTCTATTTATCTGTTTTCAGTTAGATGCCTTAATACCAGTACTATAAGGGATGGACACAAACAAGTCTCCTGCATCACCCTGTCCTCTGCCTTCAAGCTGTCCTTTCTCAAACTTACCCCCTCCTCTCTCTTATACCTCTTCACCCTATCCATCCATCTCATCTTTTGTCTGCCTCTTCCCCACCTCCACCTCACTCACATACGCTCTTCTAGTTGATCTCACTCATGACCCTTTGCACACAGCCATTTTTATTTTAAACAAACGTACCCGGTGGAACTTCTCAGTATTAGCATTGGGTCCAGTGTCGGGGTGGTACTGTTTGGCCAGCTTAATAAAGGCATCTCGTACTGCTGCCTCATCACTCGGGTTTGGTAATCCTAGTTCATGGAAATATACCTGTGGAAGGAAAGAAGATACAGATGTATATTATAAATCCAGTGATCTTAACCTTTTTCTGTTATCATCACCATCCAGAACTATTTTCCCACTTAATTCTCCTACCTACATACCTATAATCTGATGCCCTAATATCAGAAGGGGTGGCCACAAACAAACAGCCTCCATGTCATCCAGTCCTCTGCCATCAGGCTGCCTCCCTGCAGCTCAAACCACCCTCATTCATATACCTCTTCACCATATCCCTCCACTTCCTCCTTAGTCTCCCTCTCCTCCTCTAACCCTCCCTTTCCCCCTTCACCTCACTCACCCTCTCCTGGTCAACTTCTCATTCTCCATTCTCTCCAAATGGACAAACCATCTCAGGGTACTTCTTCTAATGTTTTCCATTAATTTAGGATGTAGCAATAGGAAAATAAAAGAGACATCAGTGTCTCATAAGATGAATAAAATCCTCTGGCATTAGAAAGAATAAAACTGAGAATGTCCAGGAGTCCTGTTATATACCCTTCAGAGAACAAAATCCCATCTTTTTCTACAGCTCAGAGAAGACTGTGCCTATTTTTGAAATGCAGCTTTAATTTCTTCAGTAGAATTATATATTTTATATTTTACCTTGTGAGAAGGAGAAAAAGTAAATAGGCAAGTGAGACAGTAAGAGAAAGAACACAGAGAAGACACACACAGTGGAGACAGAGATCATGTACAAAGAACACAGAGTAGACAGGGATCATACACTGAAAACACAAGAATACACAGAGAGAGAATACAGAGAACACACAGAATAATCCTTATCCCTGGAGTGCAGAGCTTGTACAGGAAGCCAAAAGCCAGGCCACTTGGGTCCACATGAAGCCGACACTCGAACACACACACGCAACATAACCACCTGTGGAGACAAAATGACACTGTTGATAATGAGATGGAGGGATGGGGTGGAGGGGTATATGAGAGGGGATGTGAGTTGGAGAGAGGACAGCCTGATGGCAGAGGACAGGGTGATGTAGAGGCAATTCATTTGTGGCCACCTCTTACAGAGTTAAGGTGTTTAGTGACAGGTAGATACAGTATATGCTGGTGTTGTTGCTGCTGTGGCCACATTCATCTACATGTGAGCCTAATGAACTGCAGCCTGAAGCTACCCTTCTCCTGCAGTCCACCATCCTCCTTTTGAGGGGACAGGAAAGGAGCTGAGGGACATTTGTATAACTGGGAAGCTGAGTCACCCTGTTATGTCAGTGCCACCCCATGATGGCATCTCTCTTCTATGCACATGAAGACATATAAGAAAAAAGAAAAATCCCATTCCATGGCTTTTACTCCTTTTGTATTCACTGCAATAGTAGTGATAGTTTAGGGGACAGGAAGGGAACTGAAGGATGTCTATAACCAAGCAGTAGAGCAGCTCTTTTACATGTGTCACTACACTAACGCTTTCCTCTCCAGCATTTGGCTTTCAAGTGACTTCAGGTACAGTACTGCTTATACAGGTACTTCAGGCATTGACTTCTGCTTAAATTATAATCTGAGGAAGCCAAGGTTGGGAAGAGGAAGACTGGGTATGGCTTAAAGGAACTTGAGACTAGAATCAACGTAGTTATATCGAGGGATGTCATGTTTAGGACAGAATAAAGGCTAGTATTGTACCAAAAGATGTCAAGGTGTTATATGAAGGATATCAAAGTTTGGGCTGACAAATATCAAGGTTAGGGTTAAATATGCCAAGATCAGGACTGGGGGATGTCAGGGTATGGACCAACATGACAAGCTTTTTTTTCTTATTGCCCATGATATACTAAAATGCCATCCAAAGGGTAATTACAAAATAGCCAGTTAAATTATATGTAAATAGTACCTTTATGTAATTGTGCATGTGGTAATCCAGAGATTTATTGTTTCATCCTATATTGCCACAATGCCCCATCAGGAGCATAAGGGCCCGGGGCTTGGCTACTCAGTTCCGACACCTAGGGAGAGGCTGACCAGTAGCTCTTCCCTGAGTGGCACTAATAAACCCCAACCAGCCCTCGAAAGTAAACCCCTCTGGACCACATTCGATTGAGGCACCTTAACCCACTAGACCACCAGGCGCCATGTAGGTACGCAACTTCATATTTCAAGAGAGTAACCAGACACTCACTTGAGGACCAGTTCACTCTGCTATTTCTTCGGCTCTTGTTGTTGTTGTTGTTGTTACCGGAGTTTTGTTTACATTATCAGCTGTGTATAATTGCCATGATTTCTGGAAGGTACCAGAACCTTTATAGAAAAGGATTTATAATTTCCTTATAATTGACTTTCCAATGTGATGCTCCCATGACTTGTCGTAAAGTCATATTAGAGTATCTATTGTTTTTTCGAAATTGTGATCGCATCGTAGCATAGTGAAGATAAGGATGAGTTTATCAAAATAATAAGCCATAGAATGTAAATACTGCTATGTTCAGTCAATCCTAATAAAATTTTCTTTCTTTTCAATGTGATTTTCTGTGAAAACATTGAAAATTTTAAGTTTCTATCAATCGAAAGCCACAGGTAGCGTTAGGAGTCCGGACCAATGAGGCAAAATCTTGCAAGATGGCCGAAGCAGAACTTGATGTTGATAACTTGATTTCTCGCTTATTAGAAGGTAAGTACGTAAATACCGATATCGTTGGTTTGGCGAGGATGTGTGTTATGTTAGTAGCTACCTGTGAATAAGGGTGAAAGTGGCGTGGTGTTAATAGAACACTGGGAAAATGAGGGTATTATGAGCGTCTGGGTTGTTCGAGGTTGTGACATGGGCTGGGTCGTGTTGTTAAAAACTTCTACATTATTGCACAGGCGCTATATCATAACTTATTATCACATATATCAGCCCATTCTAATGCACTGATTGGCCCTGATAGCATTTTATTTCCAGATATTATATATTTTGTGAAGTTTGGATGTATCGGAGTAAATGTAGGTCTAGGTTATTAGCAGGTTTTTATTCTCGTAGTAGTTGTGTCTGGCTGGATTAACCTTTTCACTCTGTAAGAAACCAGAACTATATTTTCTGGGAAGCACCAGATGGAGCATCTTCAAATTTCTAAGTTTATATTAGTCCATAAGTTTATTAAGCCTATTATTTTCTGGGTTATTATGAACAGAACTGGTACCGTACTCCATTTATTATAAGATGTTTTAAAACCCAGTTTATTGCAGCTTAGTTGTTTTGTTATTAATCTCTTTTAACTTATTAGTCTCCATAAAGCTGAATGAAAATGAGGTACTGTATATATTAAGAAAATTTTTGCCTTATAATTAAAGATTTTCTGATGCCACTTAGTTTCCTAACATTTTTCAGAGTCTATTCAGTGGTACTGACCGTCATTTCTACAGATGGTTTTCATGTAATGTTAAACCTGAATTCCACCCTGATGATGGGAGGAAAGTAACACTTGAAGCTAGCTGCCCTGTAGTAGTGTTTCGTTATCTGCGTGTCCACAACTGTCGTAATAGACATGATTGAGAGAAACTCTTGATCATGCCTGTTATGTTCTGAATAAGGAGAAAAATAAATTAAACTGGGTAAGGAGAGGAGACAGTTATGGCATGCCTGGCTGAACCATGAACACAAACTCAGGATGGCACTTGCATGAGAATATAATTTCCTGAGTAGGTACTGTAATATTATTGTCTCATCATTCTCCACATTATCATTTAAACATATATCCATTAGATTAAGTGGTATATTACTAAGGGGCAACCTACCTTTGCTTTCATTACAGCTTTCCCATTACCTGTTTGTTACTGTATATCTAAAACTTTCGCATAAACCATCTGATCGCTGAACCTGACATCTGTCCTTAACCCCTTTCACCTCAGTTGATGGTCAGATGTAGTCAGACTGGTGAATTTGACCAGTTACCAAGGACCCTCATTCCTACTGTATATCTAATGCTCATTGAATTTAAGAGTGCCATGGTTAAGTATTCAGGTTGTGGCAGTGGCTCAGTTCTTTTAGGTGAAAACAAACTGACAGTATCTCAGTACAGTGATGTACAGTAATTACCTATCTCTGTCTATAGCCAGATGCCATAATTCACCCAGGGGTAGCTGTTTGACTTTGAGTTAGTTGTTGTACAGAGAGCAGAGAGGGGCACTAACCCTCTGCCAACCCACTTGTTGACACAGGGAACATGTATGGGATAGTTGTATGGTTACCACCTGGCATTGTAAATGGTTATGTGATTATATAACCAGTAATTTTCTGTATTTCAGTGCGAGGATGTCGGCCTGGGAAGAGCGTACAGATGACAGAGGCTGAGGTTCGTGGCCTGTGTCTTAAGTCCAGAGAAATATTCCTTCAACAGCCGATATTGCTGGAGCTGGAGGCACCGCTGAAGATATGTGGTGGGTACAAAGAGAGAGAGAGTAGGAGGAGGAGAAGGAGGAAGCGCAGTTAAAGGTCTGTGTTGGATGGCTGTTTGGTGTAGAATAATGGTGTACAGTGAAGACAGACAGGCGACAGATCAGATATAAAACTTTTTCTTGATCCTGCAGACCTCATTCCCAAGAGTAAGAAATGGGGTGATGATGATGATGGTAGTGAAGATGATGATAGTGATGATGATGATGATAATGATGGAAATGAGAGAAAGATAAACTAATCTACAGTATCTGGATCCTGCCCCCTCCATATATAGTGAGAACTAATATATATGATGATGATGGTGGTGGTGGTGGATAAAGATGATGATAATGATGATTACTAAATGATACATGATGTAGTTGGCAAATACTGATATGCAAGTTGATGACTGTTAAGACTGATAAGAGGTGTGGCTTGTGTCAAGATAATAAGAGCCTCACATTCCAAGGTTATCAGACAGATTTTTTACCTGATGATCAGGTAGTGGAATTATTATTTTATTATTATTACCGGTATTATTATTATTTTATTATTATTATTATTATTATTTTATTACTATTATTATTATTATTTTATTACTATTATTATTATTATTATTATATTTTTAAAATATACAGTACTTATATATGAAGTAGGTATAATATTTTCTTATGTTAATTGTCTTTTTGATATTGGGACTTTGTAGCACCAGTTCTACAGCTATTCGAAGGCTTATTATTATTATTATTCCTTTTTTACATTGCTCTTTAATATTCTGCATGTTATTTCTGTTTAATATCTGCATTAGCTACCTCCCTTTTCTTGGGGGAAGCAGCCTAGAATAGAATAGATTAATGACATCCATCCATCCATCTATCATCCAATGCTACGTCCCAAAGAAGAGTGTAGAAGCCCGGGGCTGGGCAATTTGGTCCTGACATTTAAGATGAGAGTGACATACAAGACAATATTTTTCATTCAGTCTGATGATAGATATTAAACCCCCACAGGTGACATCCATGGCCAGTACACAGACTTGCTACGCTTGTTTGAGTATGGGTCCTTCCCCCCTGAGGCAAACTACCTCTTCCTGGGCGATTATGTGGACCGAGGGAAGCAGAGCCTGGAGACCATCTGCCTCCTGCTGGCATACAAGATTAAATACCCCGAGAACTTCTTCCTTCTACGCGGCAACCATGAATGTGCGTCCATCAACAGGATATATGGATTCTTTGATGAGTGTGAGTCCTGGATTTTTGTTTATTAAATGCTTTCATTCTTAATGTTGTCTTGTTTCTGTTATCTCATCTCATTTATTTTCTTTTAGTTTATCTTCTATTATTAACTGTTTCTAATGCTTTCTTTCTCCCATTTCTACTCCTCTCTCCATTTTCTTCTCTTCTTCTCACCTCTCCACCCAAGCATGCCTTCTGCTGACCTGCAAGATAAAATACCAGAGAATTCATTCCTCCTGCGCAACAGCCATGAGTGTACATCCATCAACAGGATATAAGGATTCATTGATGAGTGTGAGTGGGATTTTACATAGCCTAGTGCCATGTTATATAGTGGTATTCCTGTCCTTTTTTTTTTTTTTCCCTCCTCTTCTAGTCTTTTCTTTTTCTTTCTCTCCTGTCATGGATTGTTCCAGTTGCCTTTCTTCTCTCCTATTATATTATTGCCATTTCCAGGTTGAAATACATAGCCTGTACCACAAAACTACAGAAGAATTTACATACTTTTTGAACAGCTTTGCTCCTCTCCTCCCCTCTCCCCTCATATTACAGTATTATTATTATTTTCAGACTGAAAGAGATACAGCACAAAGCTGTGGGAGACATTGAAAGACTTTTTCAACTGCCTTCCTTTCCTTTCCTTTCCTTTCCTTTCCTTTCCTTTCCTTTCCTTTCCTTTCCTTTTCTTTTCTTTTCTTTTCTTTTCTTTTCTTTTCTTTTCTTTTCTTTCCTTTCCTTTCCTTTCCTTTCCTCTCTTTACCTTTCCTTTCCTTTCCTTTCCTTTCCTTTCCTTTCCTTTCCTTTCCTTTCCTTTCCCTTCTCTTCTCTCGTGTCACATTTTTATTCTTTCCAGGTCGAAGGAGGTACGGCACAAAACTATGGAAGACCTTCACAGACTGTTTCAACTGTCTGCCCATCGCGGCGATCATAGACGAGAAGATATTTTGTTGTCACGGAGGACTGAGTCCGGACCTGCAGAGTATGGAGCAGATTAGGAGGATTATGAGGCCTACAGATGTGCCAGATACAGGTGAGAGAGAGAGAGAGAGAATATATTTATGTGTGTAGAGAGAGAGGGAGAGAGAATATATTTATGTGAGTAGTGAGAGGGAGAGAGAGAGAGAAAATAGCTTTATGTGAGTAGAGAGAGGGAATAAGAATACCTTTATGTGGGTGGTGTAGCCTGCGAGATAAAAGCAAGACTTGTGAAGAGTTTGCATGATGATTGAATAGTTGTATGTAAGGGTTACTGAATATTGTCTAAGCTCATTCAGTGCAAGAGATATCATTCATTCATTCATTCATTATCCAATCCTATGTAGAGATATCCCTAATCTAAATAAAGTGACATTACCCACACTAAAACATCATTTTGTGGACGAGGGTAACTCTTTGCCTCCCCAGGTTTTGATAACACTTTCTGTCAGGCTCATGACTCACTTTGGCCTGGCAGGGCTGCTGTGTGACCTGCTTTGGAGTGACCCAGACAAGGATGTGTCGGGATGGGGTGAGAATGACCGGGGCGTGTCCTTCACCTTTGGGTCAGACGTGGTCACCAAATTCCTCAACAGACACGACTTGGATCTCATCTGTCGAGCCCACCAGGTAACCTTTGTGCCACGTGCTGTTCTCCACCCACCTTGTTGCAAGTACAGTAAGACCTCACTATAACAGACTAATTGGGGCCCTAACCATTCCGAAAAATGCGAAATTCCGATATAAGAGACATCCGGACTTTCCCCTGCTAATCCGGACTCTTTCCGATATATCAAACATTAGTCTGGATTGCACCAATGGTTTTTAAACTGTCTTCACTACCATTGCAGTACTGTACTATGTTATACCTTCATTACATTAATCAGATGGTTTAATAATACTGTACTGTACACTGATAAACATGTCTTTTATTTACCTTATTGTGGTGAACATAGCTGAAGTAGTCAGGCAGTCCGGACTGCTTCTGGCTTTATTGGACTTTTTCCGATATATAGGAATTTAGTCCGGTAGCTCCTCTAGTCCGATAAAAGTGAATTCCGGTCTATTGAAGTCCGTTATATCGAGGTTTTACTGTACTGTATTCGTCATTTCATAATGCGTAGTTGCTGCTTTTGTACTGGCACAGTACTGTATCCTCATCTCCCTTCCCCCCCCCCCAGAAAATAAATAAATGTCCTCAGTCTAATGGTGATAAATTTTCCTTAATCTAGATAATGTAATACCAACAAATATTTATTTCTTATTAGTGATCTGGCTTTATTTCTAGAGCCATCTTGATCCCAGGCCATGGTATTTTACTGCTGTTTGCACCTCCCCTCTCCTGGGCCCTGCCTGCTTTACACCTTGTGGGGGAGAAAAAAAAAAAGTATCAAGCTAATCCAGCATTATCTTTTGGGAAGTTTTGGGGACCATGAGTAGGCTGTTGTAGTTGTGAATATGATATCTGGCTTAGGAAGAGGTGTTACCAAATCTTCAGAGCCATTTAAAATACAACCCTTAGATATAACCGTCATTTGTGATCACAAAATTTTCTAGGACTCCAAATTTGGTTCCAAAATACCTTTTACACCTCAACTTGGATTCTTAAGTACCCTGTTGACCCCTAATTTAATCGTAAAATAACTTATTGACCCCAGATTTGACCCCAAAATACTTGTTCACCCCAAATTTGACCCCATAGATACCTCATTCACCTCTTAATTGCCTCTAGATCATATCATTGACCCCAAAATACCCCATTGACCCCCAATTTGACCTTAACACAGGTGGTAGAGGATGGGTATGAGTTCTTTGCCAAGAGACAGCTGGTGACGCTCTTCTCGGCACCAAATTATTGCGGGGAGTTTGACAACGCTGGGGGAATGATGTCTGTGGACGAGACTCTACTGTGTTCCTTCCAGGTGAGTGAGGGAGAGTGTGGGAGAGAAATAGAAAGGGGAGAAGAAGGAGGAAAAAGAAAACAATAAGGAACATACACATAACAGAGGGAATGTTCTGAATTTATAGTAGTGGGAAATTATATATTGATGATGGTAACAGGAGTTTAGTTAACCATGTAGAGGACGGGGGCCTCACTCTGCTGAATTAAAATCATCAGGTTATAGTTGGCCTGTGGTGTGTGTCCTGTAACTGCTTAATATGAGATGCTAAACAAAAACACCCTGCAGTAGCTGGAGTGTAATAGCTATGGTTACTTGTCTTTTGGAGGGTAAAGTATAGATGATGATTATTATGGCAAGATAATTAAGACAGAATGATTTTAAGTATATTAATATTGATGATAAAAACTGAGTTAATGATAATGATAGAATGAATTCAAATGATGACTGTTAAGATGATAATGACAAGCCAGCAGGTACAGTATATCAGTCTCAACCTTTATCCCCTCCTCCAGTACATAATTCAAATTTTCAATCTCACAGATCCTAAAGCCGTCCGAGAAGAAAGCAAAATATCAATACACCGGCCTGAACCAGCCCCGCCCTAGCCCACCAACACGCCAACAACAGCAGCAGCGCAAGAAGTAGCACACGGACACACCAGGCATGCGGGGATCGGAAGAACGGATGGTTGATGGGGCTAGTTGGAAGGACGGATGGAATCTAGAAGGGCGGAAGGACTGAGTTGTATTGGTGGGCGTCTGATATCAAAAGGGGCAGAAAAGAAGTGGGTTGGATGGAAGAACGAATGGAGTGTGGAAGGGCGGAAGAACTGAGTGGAGAGTTGATGGGGGATTGATAATGTAAAGAGATGGATTAAGGGCTTGGGGATGAGGTATGAATGGTGGGGGGAAAATGGAAGGATTGTAGAGTGGCATATGAGTTTGGGTTTTGCTATGTGGAGGGGTAGATAGATGGAAAAGCAGTTGGATGGAAGGACAGTGGATGTGGATTTTTCATGGAGGTGCATAGGGATGGAAGGCTGGAAAGAAGAAGAATTGGGGAAGCAGTGTATGAGGCAGCAGTTCCATGTGTGTGTTGGGTGCAATACAGTGGGAACAATCTACACAGAGGAGAAGTTGGAGGATAAGGGGCGATGGAGGGAGGGTCGTTACAGATGGTGTGATGGTGGGTGGGTTGTTAAAGTTGGGTTGAGGGTTATTTATGGTATATGGAGGGTCTTTGAAAGGAGGGAGAGGGGTGGTGGTTGAAGGGATACTGGTGTAAGGGATTGATGGATAGACAGATGGAGGGGATGGGGATGTTGCTAGGTAGTGCAAGAATTGTATTTAAACTGATTCTCCAGACTTTAGTTCAGTAATAATACAGTCTGGATCAAATATTTTTGTATTTTATAGTAACATGCATATATACAGTAGATTACTTTCCCTCACACCTCTTCGCTTTCTCCTTCATACCTTCTCTTCATCGTGTTCCTCCCCTTCCTCCTTCCACTCCTCCTCCTCCCTACCCCTCTCCTCCTCCTCCTCCATATCCCCCTTCCACTCCTCCTTCCCCCCTTCCCTCTTCTCGTCCTCCTCCTCCTCTTTGTTCCGTATACCTCTTTACCCTCATACCGCCTCTCTTGTAAATACTGTATACATTTCCTTTTTATATTTTCTCAGTTATTACTTTTTGTCCTCCCTCATACTTCCATCCTTCCTTCCTTGCTTGTGTCTTTCCTTCCTTCCTTCCTTCCTTCTCTGTCTCCTCCTACCTCTTCCTAGCATACCTAACATCTATGCACTAGTTAGATAAGTCAAAATATTGATCTATAAACTGATTTACAAGCAATTTACTGTTGTTGCTAATATATGAAGGTAGGATGAAAAGTGAAGAGAACAGACCCATTCATGTTCTTCCTCCCCCCATGTTATCGTAGTTGTGACAAAATATTAAAATTAACCTAAGAGATAATCCCTTCGTTTATCCATAATGCGTAAACCTCCTATCAGAAAGGTTCGTAACATCTTTAGTCGTATAATTTCTCGAGAAAAATGTACAAACTCTTCCAACATCTGCCAACAGTGCATGAAAATACCAACCGAAAAATTCACAAAACCCTCAATAATACGATGTTGAAAATCACATACTGTACAAGCTTTTAGCTTCACACTGATGCATAAACAATCCAGCACAAAAAAGAGAAGAAAAGAAAAGCACTGTATGATTCACTGCATGTCCATGTGATTTATAGCAAGGTTATACGAATTACAGCAGGTTTGTGCAATTTATAGCAAAATCATGCAAATTACAACAAGTTTTACGATCCACAGCAAGTTCTTGTGATGCACAGCAAGTCCATATGATTCATAACAAGATTGTGTGGTTCACAGCAAGGTCGTACAGTGTGCAACATTTTTGTACTGTTCACTAAAAGTTTGCATGATTGACAGCTTGTTCCGTCTCTCCAATCAAACATTGCTGCGTGTGAGCTGATTGATTCTCAATTGAGCACAATATCTCAGTTGATAACAGTAAAATCACCTTGTTCTGTCCATAACTACAACAGATCTTTGTTAAATCTCAGTTTAATGTTCTGTTATTATTTCCATCCACACAAAACATCCTTGTAGTAGGAATATTGTTCATTAAAACATAAAGCTGATTGTTTCTTTCAGCTTGTAGTAAGAATATTGTTCATTAAAACATAAAGCTGATTGTTTCTTTCAGCTTATAACACCAGTTCTATAGAAAAAGTTGTCATTCTTTTGGTAGTCCACCATAATAATATATTGCCGGAATTCTGTTGACCTAAAAGATGTGAAAATTGTTAGTGTGAGGAAAACTGGATCTTTCAGGATAAACCCATACCATTAGAAAGGCAGACCAGTGGGATGCTGGACTATTGACAGATGAGAATTGAGTTATGATGACAAAATGAAGTGATCTTACTGTCTGTTCAACCAAGGGAAGAGTCTTGAGGGCTTAGTGGACTCCCTGGCATTCCTGCTGCTTCAGTTCATGTATTTCTGTTATGGATGTAAACTTAGTGAACTGTAGACTGAAGTTATTTCTCCTGCAGCTGCCATTCCCCTTTTAGAAGATAGGGAGAGAGTTGAGGGATGTTTATAGCAATGTCAGTGCATAAACATAGTGTGGATTAATATCAGAGTTGAGAGATGTTTATATGTTTATATCAGCACCAGTACATAAACATACTGTGCATTTATATCATAGTTGAGGCATGTTTATATTAGTACCACCAATAATGGCATCTCTACAGCACCGATACTTAAACATACAGTATTGTGAATTTGTAAACATACTGTGCCCAGATATCACCACCAGTATGTAAACATAGTCTACATAAAGAGTCATAGTCAATATTACAAGTGTATAATGTGGATGAATAAGTAGGTAAGAAGAACAAGAGATGCCAGTGAACCAACTAAGCCACCGAGAATACAACTCCGAGGAGTCAAACCGCGAGTTCAGTGTCTAACATCTGGCCCCTATCAGTACCGAACCCTTTGATGCCTTAACCTCGTACAGCCAGCCCTCGTTATAAGGCGAGCGTTATTATTATTATTATTATTATTATTTTTGCTATCGTCAACAATTTGCCATAGACAATTTGCCTGTCCTCACCTTAGCCGTACATGGGTAAAAGAGGTCAGGATGATGATGATGAAGATCCATTGCTTCGTTTGAAGATGATGTGTCTGTTTTCCCCTCTCTTCCCACGATTATTAATATATTTTTTAACTTATAATTTTATTATCAAGTTAACAGGTTACTGTGGAAAAATCACTCAGAATTTCATTGCTACTCAAGAAGCAGATTTTCCAGTTTCCCAGATTTATAGTACCAGCTTTATGAAAAAAAAATATATATTTTGGAACACATCTTTTACAGTTACAAGAAAAAAAACTATGATGTTTTGAAGTACATCCTTGATAATTATATATATACAGAAATGGGATAATATTTTGTAAGTTCATTAATAGAATTTATATGAACAAGTTCTGATATCTTGTAACACATCTCTGACAGTTATGTAAAAGGAATTACATTAAAAAAATTGATTATTTTGCAGTTTTTTAGAAAAATTACAATAGTTACAATATTGTGACAATGATTTATGATATTTTGTAAGAAGAAAGTAACAAGAGAAAGTTCAGATATTTTTTAACCCTTGCCGAATGTCTTATAGCGAGGATTTGTCTGTATTTTGTATATAGTGTACAGGCCCAGTGTCATTTTATATACCCTGATGTGACTGTAGTGTGTAGTGGCTGGGTTACTGAGTGTATGCAGAGTTACACATACATGGAAGCATACATAGACAAAAATGCACACATTGTTGGGGAATGCAGGGTAGTTTTTATGTTACAAAGACACACACACTAAAACACAGTCATACAAGTACTGTATACAGGGAGAAACACAGGCATACACACACAGGTACACACACGTGCTTACAAGGACATGCTCACACATACACAATCACACACACACAGACATAGACATAGGTGTGTACATACATAAACTTTACTGATAATAGTATTTTAAAAATATCTTGAATTACAAATTGTCTCTTAAGATGCACTTAGGCATGCACAGACAAACACACTTAAACTTACATGCACAGGCATACATGCTGTACATAAATATACACACACACACAGGCATACATCACACACACACACACACACACAGACTTGATAGTGAGCACAGTATTTTGGAAGTAATGTCACGATCTATAAATTTTCTTGTAAGGAAACGTTGATTGGTGTTGAATATAATGTTTTATACACATGAACTCTCAATGTTTTTAGGAAGCTTGGAGATGTTTTGATTTTATTCCCGCTGCCTCTAATTGGATTTTATTCAAGTTAGAGGGGAAGATGAAAGTTTGACTGGGAGAGTGTGTGAGTGAAAGGGAGAGGGGAGACTGAGGATGAAGTGGATGTATTGGATGGAGAGGAGTAGACTGAGGATGGTATGTGTGATAAGAAGGACTGAGGTTTGAGGTAAAGGGATGGGAGTAGAAAGGTATATGAATAGTGATAAGCATTAGAGGGATGGCAGCTTGATGATAAGAACAGGGTAAAATGGAGGTTATTTATGTCCACCAACTCAGAATAGACATCCAGTGAAAAATATATAGAAATTATTGGTACCTATACAACTGCAGGAATTTTTAAAGTATCTCCTAACTCTAGTTTGAATAGTGTCTCCCTGAGTAAAAAATTTTGGTGGTAATCAGAATACGATGGCAAAATGGGTTGTTGGATTGAAGGGGTTGAGATGTGTGGTTTATTTTGATCGCAGTTCAGCACCACATAACTCAGACTCGGATATTTTCAATTATTATTGTTATTATTATCTGTTGTTTACATTTTTGCCTGTTTGTCGTCTGATCTGGAAATAACTGCAGACACTAGGATTTTATTTTATGAAGCACAGCTAGGGAGTAAATGTGTGATTGCAGCTCATCTTGTGACCTATACCCGTATTGTACAAAAGGTCCCCTGTAATCTGGTGTTGGTGATGAATGATAGGATATTCAATAATAGCCACTGCAGTGTGAGGAAAAAACACCAAATGCAAAGAAAAATCCCAAGTTATCTCAGCATTTCAGCAAACTGGTATCCTCAGTAATTGTTTGTAATTTATCATTTACCTAGGCTTCAACATGCATGACAGAATGTCTGATAAACTTGAGTCTCCTCTTTGCATTTGGCAGTTTTTCTCCATGTAGGTTTCCCTTAAGCTAATGGAAATTGTCAGTTGGTAGCTGGAATAAAATAAAGAGAGATAGTCTTGATGTAGGCAGTATCCACATGGAGTTAGTATCCATTGCAAAACGTTGAAATTGTTCTGTTGTGTTCAGTACAAAGGTGTGTGTGCTTGTTGGATAAGGAATCTCCATAGCATCTCTTCCTTAGCAGTTTATTTTTGGATATTAATGGTGGTTGATTTAAATTTGTATGTTATTTTATGCTGAGTTTGATGGTATTAGAAGTAAATGACATTGGAGGGGATTGGAAGGAGTAATAAGCCAAATAAATCACCTAGGAAAAGGTGTTAGGGAGCCTCCTTATCCGATGAGAAGACAGTCCTAAGTGTTACATTTAACCCTGTCAGTCTGAAGTACTTTTTAATTTTGTTCTTGTTACTTCCAGGTGATTTTTACTGGGCATAGGAAAGCATTCTTCTGTTGTTGTTAAGGCTGTATCTAACCTCTCCACTTTGAAATTTCTCCAAAGCTGAATAATATTGCCTGGTGGCAGCAAGAATGAAACAAAAATAACATGAAACTGAACATCCC
Source organism: Birgus latro (assembly GCA_018397915.1). Lineage (NCBI taxonomy): Eukaryota > Metazoa > Arthropoda > Malacostraca > Decapoda > Coenobitidae > Birgus > Birgus latro. Next base: position 44,792 of record JAGKTI010000262.1, read on the forward strand.
CAAAAAAACAGAGAGCCATTTGTGAGGTGCAGTAACCCAGCCACCCACCCACAAACAGTCACTAAGCCAGGACTGTACAACACATGAGTGGCCTGTAGACTGTAGTAACGTACTGTACTTTTGGGAGTAAAAAGAGAGAGAGTATCACTGTACCACACTAACCCTCATACTGTTATTAGGTATCAGTGGAATAAAATAATTTGATGTTAGGTTCAACAGTCCAATAGTAACAAAATGTTCAAATGAAATACACTACTATATTTTTAAATCCTGTGATGTTGAGGTGACGAAAATGATCTGTTAGTCTGAATAATCCATGGCAGAGACAGGGGAAGGCAAGATACTGTACTTTCAATAATCCTTTGCCTGATAAGAATGTATGGCACTTGTACAAAGGAGTCAAATGAACTGTACTATAATTTATCTGTTGTCTGCTAGGATGTCTCTCAGCTAAACAGAACCATCTTGTGTAATCATGAATAAAATACCCAAGTACATACATATATACACAGATAGTCACATACATACATACATACTGGTACATCATACGTATATACCATAGCAGTGAAAGGGTTAGTAAAGACATTATAATTTTGTAAAGGTTGATTGCTTAATTCTTCTTAACTAAATAAAATCACCTCTTGTTAGCCAAAATAAAATACCCAGTGCAAATAGAGCAGTGGAAGGGTTCAGCAACAAATGAATTGATGAAAAAAAAAAAATAAATAGATAAATGAACAAGTAAATAGATAGGTAAATGAATAAAGGATTGAATGAATAGACAGATATGTGTAGTAAATTATTTCTCATGCCCTTCCATCCTATAACCGATTTCTGTTTGTTCTTGCTACCTCCAGACGATTTTATGCAGCTCAGGAGAGACTCTTTGAACTGAGTGGGTTAGATACAGTCTTCATTAACCCCTTCACTACTAGAACTCTGTCTGAAGTTGAAAATAAGTGTGTGGTGGTGGTGAGAGTGAGATAGAAATGGAAAGAAATGATTGGATTGGAGGGGTTAGTGTGTTTCTCTCTCTCTCTCTTGCTTTCTATTTTTGCTGCCTCCAGGTAGTTTTATTCAGCTTTGGAATAATGTATAGTTGTGAAGATCTCTGGGCCTATTTTTTTGTTTTTGTTTTAGTTTTGTTTTTTGTTTTTGTATATCAGGCAATTTTTTTCCCTGTAGGATATATTTTCAAGCAGGAAGGGTTTAATATAACCTTCATTAACCCCCTCTGTGATGGTAGAAAGGGATGCCTTCTTGTAGTGGCACCAGTATAACCAGTTGGCTCCAATTCCTGGTTATACAAATCTCTCTCTCTCCCTCCCTTCCTCCCTCTCTCTAGAATGAGGATGATGGACTGCAGGAGGAGTATAGCCTTAGCCTGCAGTCCATTGGGTTCACATTCAGATGAGCCTGGGGTTGCAACTACTACAACTACTTACGTCCTCTGTACCAGGGTTATCATATGTTGGGAAACATTGGCTGGATTTAGTAAGATTTTTTTTTTTTAATGGGATTGCAGGGATTAATGAAGGCAATATCCAACCCCTACATGTTCAGAAGTCTTTCTTGAGCTGAAGAAAACAGTCTGGTGGCAGGAGGAACAAAGAACTTTCAGGAATCAATTTATTTTCATTTGGATTTGTGTTTTATTGCCAGATGTACTTAGGAGCATCATAAACAAACTTCCGATCTCTTCAGTGCAAGGACGTCACCTCTATTCTTGCTGCTACCAGGCTGCTTTATTCAGCTTAAGGGAGCCTTCAGGTGGTGATGAGGCTGATAGAGGCTGTAGCTGACCCCTGAAACTCAAAAATCCTCTCCCATGTTAACTCGCCAGCTCAGAAATAACCTCATGAGCTGAATCAAATTGTATGGAGGTAGCAAGAATAAAATTGGAGAGGCATCCTGGCAGTGAAGGGGCTAAGGATGATAATGTTTGACTCTTGCCTTCCACTGTGTATGGTTTTGTGATTTGTTTGTATCATTGTGTTATGGGGGCTTAGGAGGATCCCTGGCCCCTCTTCCAGTGTTATAGCACAAGCCCCATAGCACAGGACCCTCATACAAGCTTTAGGTCAATGCATTTTAGGTTTTGTGGCAGTAGCTGTGGATTAGTTGTGTTGGGGTAATATTCTGAGTGGCTTGGAAGATTTTGTAGCAACTCTTTCTGTGTGATTTATTCTGCTCACTACCTCTTGGTATCATTGTGTGTGTTACTGATGTGAACTAAGTCAGTATGAAAATGATATAGATAACATGCAAAAGAATGTTGTTTTTTGCAATTTATATCTTGGTTTTCTTTTGTATGTTGCAATATAAATAACATGCAAGAGAATGTTATGTTTTGCAATATATATATCTTGGTTTTCATGTGTATGTTGCCAGTGCAGATTATGTCAGTGTTGAAATTATATAAATTACACGCAAGTGAACATTAAGGTGTTATAATGCAAAATAAGCTGCTGAGGAAGAGGTGCTACAAAACCTTCAGTGTCACCCAGAGTCTGACCCCGTGTGACATCAGCCCTTCGTACAAGCTTTAGATCTACGCATTTTAGCTTCTGTTACTGTAGTCATTGATTAGTCGTGTTAGGTTGGTAGGTTGTGTAGCATCCTGGATCATAGGCTGGTGGGTTTATGAGGCTCCACGTTACTTCCTCCTTAGGGATACAGTATAATTTTGCTCGTTAACCTTTCCACCATTATTATTTTCAAGTGCTGTGTGATTCCTCTGGAAGAATTGGTGTTTTTAAGAAATATGAACCTGAATTAGTATTATTTGTATTATTATTATTATTATTGTTAGTATTATTAGTAGTTGTAGTACTGAAGAATCAGTGAGACATTACAGTATCAAGAAGGGATTCTAGTCACTAACAAGCCATGGAAAGTCACCATCAGCAGGTGAAAAAATGGCATACACATGCAATAGAATATCAAACTTCTTCAGTCCAATGATGTTTTATATTGAGTTCTGGGTTAATATAGTATTACCTGGTCAGGGCCTTCAAAAAATGTAACAGGTTGGTCCGTTAATAACACTCCACGGGAAACTCACCTGGCAGTATCTTTTGTGTTGCAGGGATGGCTCAGTCTGCTGGTGTGGGCATGGATGTGGCAGTGGGAGTAGGAAATGAATAAATGTTGCAGGCGAAACACTGATAATCCTGACTGAACTGTCCCTACAGCACACAAGAATTCATCCATCAGATTGGCCAAGGAGTATTATGTATGGACCACTGTGAATAAGGAAGAGGTGCTGGGAGCCTTCTTAGCCCACAAGCATATGATCTTGAGTCTCCTTAGATGCTGTGTGGTAGGGATGGGTGTGTCCAGTTATCCTGATTATCCACTATACTTTGTTCACTTTAAATTGGCATAAAATTGGCATCTCTCCATCTTGAATACTTAGCCCTACCAACAGTTTAGCACTAATATATGTTGATAGTCATGAAGAAGTGCTGAGAAAAGGATGCACAGCCACAGCATCGTCTTATTTTGCCATTGAAGTACGGGAAACAGGCTGCAAAAGGACAAAACTCTCTGCCAAATTGAAGTGAGTGGTCTATAGTTAGACTTTATTTAATTGTGTACCCAAAATATGGTACAGTATATGTTTTGATAGTGAGGCACATATTAGTTTTCAAAATGACCCAAACTTCTTTTTAAAGCAAAGCAAACTGTATGAATCAAAATGATGTGTTGGTTTTGAAACTGACATGTAGTAGCCAAAATTACCTGTTTGTTTTGAAAGTGAAGCAGGTTTTAATATCCAAAATGAATTGTATTTGATTTGTAATTGAGGCAAATTTTTTGATATACCCAAAGAGACTGACTTTTTTTTTTTTTTTTTCCTTTTTTTTAAGATTACCAATACAGTATTTTTTTTTTTTTTTAGGGCATTTTAGTATTCATTTATGAACGTTTGTTTTGGAATTGAAGCACATTTTCAAGATTACTTTGTGCAGTAGTTTGTGTTAATTTTTGTGTAATTACAGTATTTTAAATTTTGTTTCCGTAAGAAATTACAGCGGATGCTGGAAAAATGTAATGAAAATGATGGAATTGTTTGTGTCTGAGTTTCCAAAATTCACATTTCCAAAAAGATGAAGAATTTATCCTCATGGGGTTAGGCAGCTTTGTGGTGGTCAAGGTCTGTATTTCTCCTCCAGTAAGGAAGCTCCCAAACACCTCATCTTTAGTGATTTATTTTTTAATATTGGTGGTTATTATCCCTTTGTACATTATTTTTGCAGAGTATGGTGATATTGGAAGGATTTATGTAACACCGAAGAGGATGATAAGGTGTAATGAAATAAATCACTTAGGAAAAGTGTTAGGGAGCTTCCTTAACCACTTAACCGCGGGCCGTCACTTTTGTGGCGATGGCTCGAGCCATTGGCCGTCAGTTGGCTGCTTCTGTGTTCTTTTTAAGTAGCCGGGGCTTTCAAGATATAAATTCTGTATATATAAAAAATTTTAGGAGAAGCCTGAGTGATACTGATATCACTCAGGCTAGTTTTGGCCAATATTTTTAAAAAGTAAGTCAGAGCGCAAATTACCACCGGCGGGAAGTGCCAGGACCGCCTCCCACAACCCCGCGGTTTAGGGGTTAACTGATGAGACTGTGGGTCCTAGTAGTTGGAATACCCCAGTGGGAATGACAGCTTTGCATATGTTTGATCCCCAAGATGTGAGTGGAGGTTTATCTATCAATCTGTCTATCTGACAGTCTCTTTGTCTATCTGTTTGTCATGTCATACCATCAAAGGGCATAGGCTCTGTCATCTACCCTTAATTGTACTGTACTGTGGAAGCCTTCAGTCGCCTACACCTCAGAGGGAGTGATAAGGGATTGTTTTACTGGCACCTTTTCCTTACCACATAACACTGAATAAGCCATGATGACATTTTCATTGTGTTATTTGTGCAAAGTACATCAGTTATAGCAAGAAATAATTAATGTACAGGAGAAAATTGAAATGTACTGTAATATTAAGAGTGTACTGTAATATTAAAGTGTACTGTAATATTGAAGTGTACTGTACTACTGAAGTGTGCTGTAATATGAAAAATGGTTTACTAAGGAAGTGGTGCCAGAGCCTCCTAAAGCCTTCAAGAACATGACTGAGTGACCTGTATATTCATCAGATGCCCTTCCTTACCACAAGAGGCCTCCCTTTTTTCACTGGTGAATAAAATCATATGCCAAGTCCAATGTCAAAATATATACAGTAAACCTCTTCACACTGAGACGTCCCCTTACCTCATTGAAAATCACCTGCCTTTGAGAGACTAAAATCTAAAAGGACTTCATGGAACACTGCTGATGGGTTTAATGTCAAACGTTTGTAACTGTTTGCAGATTTACCACATCCTGAACTGAATATGTACGATAAAAACACCATGTACCAACAGATTTTTTTTTTTTTTTTTTTTTCAAATGCAAGGAAGAAGGAATCAAAAGCCAAAAGCCCACAAGATTGTTCCCTCCAAGAAAAAATAAACTAACAGAGAGAAATGGAATGCAAATGACTCATGTAGTGAAGGATGTGTGGATAAACAGGACATAGATTTACAGACTAACTTACAATAAATTTCCTGTCGTAACTAAGAATTTTTTTGGTAGGAAGGATGAGGAGAGGAGAGTACTGTACCTTCTCTTGTCTTGTGTTCTTAGTTCAAAACCCAATCTTGAGACATTGGACCCAGGGATGTCAGTTTGTTTAATTCTTGCCATTTCCAGATGATTTTATTCAGCTTTGGCGAGACTGTTTGGACTGGAGGGGTTAGATACGGTCTTATTTAACCTCTTCATTGTGAGAGGCTTTTCCTGAGTTGAGTACAGTCATCTGGTAAAAGGAGAAAAAACTAAAAAAAATGGACATTGCCTGGATTCAAGAGGTTAAGTAGCAAAGAAAAGATTTATTTTTGAAGGAAGGAGAGTGCAAAACCTTTCCATATATCTTGTCCTTCCTGCAGAAAACTGACCTTGAGTTATGACAGGGACTAATTTGTAAGTTGTTTGTGCATTTAGACCCCCAGAGCTCTACTGTTTGTGTCTTAGTTCAATTTAGAATCATTTACATATGTTTGTGTTCATTAGTGATTAACCTCTCCACGCCAAGGACATAATTTTTATCTTATTCTTGCAGCCGCTGGATGATTTTATTTGATGTAAAGGAGATGTGTTGTTATGAAGGAGTTATTGAAGATTTCTGGATGGTCCAAAAACTCCATTGGAAACTCATCTGCAGATATTCTTTGTTTTGGAGATGGCTGACACCCATATCCTTGTTGGTTCAGGAAGCTCCGTAACACCTTTTTCTAAGCAATTTGTTTTGCTTATTACTCCCTATTAGTCTCTTTTGTGTTAAGTAAGTTCTTTTAATATCATCTCACTGTACTGTAGATACATAATGTTCAAAAGGATACTGTATTAACCAGCCATATCTAAAAATAAATAACCAAGGAAGAGGTGCCAGGGAGCCTCCTTAGGCAATAAGATTATGGGCCCTGGTGCATTGATGTGAGTGTGGTATGGCAGTGGGAGTAGAATAAATGATACAGGATAGACGTTGAGAATGCTGACTGAGCCATCCTTGGTGTACACAAGAAAGCAAATGGGGAAGGGCAAAGGAGTGTTATGGATAACCATGTATATTAGGTCTCCAATTCAGAGTCTCTCAGGCTGAATAAAATTACATTGTGGTAGCAAGAATGAAATAAAAAAGATGTAATTCGAGTGGAGGGCTTAATGGATAGTCTGTGTCTAACCTTTGTAGCCAAATATTTAGTTGATCATAATTTCTGTCATATTTATTGAAGATCATAAAATTTGGTGTATAACTTGTGAGCTTCATCAGGCTGGGAGTTCAGTTGGTTCTCATGTTAACTAAATCTACCAAAATCACCCTTAATGGAACTGAATCTTCTCATTTCTGCTCTACCATTCTCTGTCCTACTTTATCCTATCATGACCTATCCTGCCTTTTTCTCTCATACCCTTCCCTTCTGTACCCTGCTCTGCCCAACCATATTTTAACCAACCCTGCTGTCCCCTCCTCTTCCCTCCCCTGCCTTTCTGTTGCCTCTGCTACCTTCATTTTCCTGCCCTTTAAACAAATGCAATAACTAAACATACCAGGTAAAGCTTAGTTCCCCCTGCAATAAAAAACACGGGAGCCATCTTTTAACCCTTTCAGTACAATGACATGGTTTAATTTATTCTAGTTGATGCCAGGTTATTTGGCATAGGTGAGACCCCTTTGTTGGAAACAAATTTAATCAAACCCTTCCATATAAGGGGTTGTAGACTGGATAAAATTGTAAGGTTATTAGAAGAATGAAATAAGATGTAGTAGTGAAAGGGTTTTACCCAGCCATTCTGTATCATTTCATTAGGTAGATCAGCTTTGTAAATTAGTCGAGCATATCATAGAACTGTATATGACCCGCCAGGCAAGTGTTGATTGAGTTTGGCACATTGAAACAGGTGTTTGATCTGTGCACATAGGTTCAGATTCCAAAGGGGTGGCAGGAGGTTTTTTGATCATATAATGCCACATGGGGATAGCCTAGTCACGTCCTTGTATTGTCAATAGAGTATCGTTGACCAGCTTTGCATTCTTACATCTGAGAAGGGTCAGTAAAGGACATGGTGTTAATGTTTTGAATACTTTAATTCCATAGCTGTGTGCACTCAGAGTTTGCAGACTTTCACTGATACAGCAAGCCAGTCTGATCTTGAGAATGGTTTGTGGTGTCAATTTTAGCTCTCAGGAACCACAAGAAGAATAAAGAAGGTGGCAGCACACACATTATTCTTGTGTATCACATCATTGTCATTGCCTTAAGTCCTTCCTAAGAGATGGGGCACTTGGGCAGAGCAGAATCCAGCAACAGTGATGATGATGATTGCACTGTGGCCAGACTCGATGAACGCTTGTCTTGACCCAACACTGTTTCCTGTATCGGGTGATGATCTTTGTAATGTCAGAGAGATGTGGCCTATTTTTATGTCAGTGAGGCAGATCTTTATAAAATGATGATGAATATGTGCTTATATTATCCTTTTAAGACATTTTTTGTTTTTCCCATACCAATTCTTTAATATTTTTGAGTGCTGCTGGAGGGGGATGCCTTCATTTGGTGGCACTGATATAACTAGAGCTGCCTGGTTATACAAATGTTCTTTAACTTCCTCCCCCCTCAAGGGAAGATGATTGACAGATTTTACATTCAAATGAGCCTGTGGACACAACAGGAAAGTAAATACAGTTGTTTGTGTTGTGTACTTATTCTTTGTTTATACAGTATGTTTTTTTTTTTTTTAATAAGTCTATCCACCCCAGTGAAACTGTGGGAAATTGGGTTAAAAAATTATGTACACTGTAAATTCCACTTGCCATTTCCAGATGGGAATTCGTCTCTTGCAAAAATTGCCTGTATTTGCAGAAATGTTTAAGGTATTTTTGTCACTTCTCTGGAATGATATAGGATATATTTTGTATGGCTGTACTGAGGCGATCAGTTACTCACAGTCCAGTGGGTACACATCCAAATGAGCCTGGGGACACAATGTGGCAATGTTCCATGTGTACGTGGGTCAGCCAGGTTCGTGTAATGGCTACTCTACAAGCTGCGATCACGCACCACTTTCTGGTCAAGTCCCTAAACTTGAGGTTGCTTTGTGGGCTCTTACCCCATGTTTTCTTTAGTCTGGCACCAGGAATTTTCCCATCCATGGATTGTCCTGTACAGCTCTTCATTCAGTAACGCATTCTGTATGTTGAAACACCTTAACCTACCTGTGCACTTTAACATTCTGTTTGAGAAATCTCTTATCACCATAATTCTTTCAGTTGATCATACTGTACAGTAATACTTAAAGCAATACCACACTACCCTTACTAAGTTAGGGAGCAATACCCATGTGAAATGAATGAACAATAACTTAAGGATACATTTATTGTAAGATCCCATAATTCGACACTGTTTTACAATGAACTGAACTACTTACATGGTAAGTTACAGGTTCATGAGTTCCCTTAGCCCTTTCAGTTCCGTGATTCCTTTGCTGTATTTACCACAATTCTTTCTACTATGGTACCAGAAGATCCCTCTCTCCTTGTGTCTGCATGTCACTGCTGGAGTCATTTTGTAAGTGACGTAGAATCTCTATCCAAGCAATTATTTTTCATGTTACTGTACACATCAACAAATTCTCTTGTGTTATTTATATTTTAATATTGATGTAGTTTGTATCAGTAACATGCCAGCTGATACTGAGGTGTAGTGTGCTGAATCAACAGCTAAGGAAAGAGTGCTACAAAGCCACCTTAAACAGTGCTCATCATTAGTTCCGACGTAACTGACCCAAACTTCTCTGGAAAGCTCAAGAACACTGAAATGTTTGGGTGAGGCAGAGGTGCCAGGGAGTCTTCTAATCTCATGAAGAATATGCTCCAGCAAATGCATCAAAACTGCAGCAACCCTTGATGGGCTCAGTCATAGTTGTCAACAGTGATGTCATCTTCTATGTTGCTTGGTGATGTCTCAATCTCCTCCTCCTTGAAGTCTCTGTGGGAAGTAAGGTTATTTTTAATACATTTTCATTGCTGCCGGTGTAATTATACTGTACAGTTAAGTGGTGACACCCATATAACAAGGTGGCTCCACTGTCCAATTATACCTGATAAACATATACAGTACATACATACATACATCCATTTCTATCCCCTGATTAGCAAAAACTGTCGCTTAGGCTGATCCAAACCTAGACCTTATACAATCTATTAAATAATTAGAAAAGAAAAAAAGTAATAAAGTAGACTCAAAGCAGTAACTCATCCTTCTATAATGTCTAGTAACTCACCCTTCTATAATGTCTAGTAACTCACCCTTCCATAATGTCTGAAAACAGTTCTTTGGGCAGTGTGAGTGAGACGGTTGTGGTGGTGTAGTCGTTCATGGGTTGCCGTGCCGCCAGCCTCCTTTCCACCTCCTCTCTGCTCAACTGGCCATCACCCCCACCAACACCCCCACCAGCACCTGCAACCACTACACCACCAGCCCCTATGTGCCCCACACGACGAGGCTGACCCTAACAGCAGAGCAGGAAAAAATTAAGGTTCAGATTACAGTACTTATTAAGGGGATTCTCTCTCTCTCATACGATACTTCAGAATACTTTTTCTTCTTGTTAAAGGGAAGATGTAGAAGGACTGTCAGTGTTGTTATAGTGTGTTGCATGAGGTGAGTTGTGGTGTGATGGTTACATTACAGTGAGGCATACTGGTAAGTCAGTGAGTTGTATGTTCTGCGGGTAGTGAAGTAAGGAAGTGTTAACAGCTTAAATGTTTTATGACAAGCAATGCCAGAGTCACACTGATACCTGTATGAGTGCTGCTGAGGCTAGCTGTGCTGCAGTGAGCTTGCGTACAGTCGTGCCACTGGCTACAGTGACTGTGGTGGCTGTACCACTGTTGGCATTGCTGTTGCTGCTGCTGCCAGCTGCCTGGACACTGCTTACTGGTACCTGTAGGATGCCACAACATTATTTTATGCTACCCTAGTGGTCACCCCTGATAGTTTTTTTTTTTGGGGGGGGGGGGGGAATATCCCTGGATACCCTAGACAGGGGTCCTTGAACACCCTGTCAACAGGCTTGGCAGTACTGTACTACAACTTACAATGATATGCTGCTATGGAACCAATTAGGATATTATCCCACAAGGTGTCACTAACCTGTTTAGTGGTGTGTTTACTGCCGCCAGATTTGCTGCTGCCACCACTGCTGCTGGACTTCTTCTTCTTGGCCGGTGGAGGTTTGCCCAGCGGACCAGGAGAATTCGACGTCCCTCCTCCACCACTTCCATCCATACTGAGCCGCTTCCGACAACTAAGGAAAAAATGATGAAGGCAAGTCAAACTGTGAAAATTGGATGGTTAGAAGGAGACAGGCAGATTATGAACAAGGTGAAAGGAAAAAGTAATACAGAGTTTAGAGTACAGCAAACCCTCGATATAATGAACCCCGGTATTGCGAATTTTGGATATTGCGAACAGCCAAATCGTGACCCAACTTCCCCTGGGTTTTGCGAACAAAGGTCGCTAAATGTTGGGGAAGCTTGTGAATCAGCCCACGGTGACAACAGCATCCCTTCCTGGCACAGTAAGTGTACTGTAACAGTACTATATTATACTGTATTCTTATTACAGGTATTGTATTTATAGGTACAACTTCATACAGTACTGTACGGTATTTACATGTATAGCAGCCCACCACTCCCCTAACTTAGTTTATATCGAGGGTTTACTGTATATACAATACTGTGTAGAGTGGAATAATTGGAGAATGAAAGAAGCTAAGAATGTTTGTGAGAAAGAGGTAGGTAGAAGAAGCAGACTAAGAACCTGGTAAGAAAGAACATATCATATGCTGCACTGTGGAAGAGGATGCAAAAAATGAGAGAAAGGCCAAGACTGAGGTAAAGCAAACCCTTGATATGCAGGGCCCCCTTTTAACGAATAACAGTTTTAAAGACTAGCTTGAGCTGGCCAAATGTTATCGTCATTACACAAATTTTTGTTTGGTACAAAAGAAAGGATGCGTGGAAAACACCGACCTGCGTGGTGTCCCCACACACATACACACAAGCAGAACACTGCATCAGTCTCTGAGTGACCAGCATTGTGAGAAAAGCCTTAAATAGAGCATTTTCTGAGAAAAAGAGCTATTTAGACCTAGCTGTATGTTACTGCATATGACTATGGCTGAACGACGCTCTGCGTTTAACGATCTTTGTTTGGTAAAAGCCGTGATGCCTGGGAAATCACCCAACAGCATGATGTTTGGCTGAACTATCAGCTTTAACATAACAAATCATCATCACTGCCACCACCATAACAAATAAACATCATCACTACCACCACCATAAATCATCATCACTACCACCATCATACATCATCACCACCACCACTATAACAAATCACCACCACCACTATAATAAATCATCACCACTACCATAACAAATCATCACCACCACCATAAATCATCACCACCACCACCATAAATCATCATCACCACCACCACTATAGCAAACATTCATTGTACCAGCCTAGGCCTCACCTCTTAGCCTCCACCTCAGCATCGGAGTCTTCAGTTTGCTCAGAGTCCGATGAAGAGTCTGGACCGCGGTGGTATTGTAGGAGGCGGTCAAGAAGGAATGACTTGTCTCGCCGCACTCGAAGCAATGCACGCTGGGCCTTGCGAAGCTCCTCTTGAAAACACTCATTCTCCTGTGCACAAAAAATGGAAAGACTGATGGATGAATGGATCAGATATATAGACTGATGGATATATTATGGATTAGACTGACAAGTAATGTATGGATGGATTAATTGATGGGGATATATTAATATATGGATTTATTAATGGATTAGACTGATAGACAGAATGGTACAGGTAGACAAAATACCATAATTTTTTAAATTAATAAATGGACAGACTAATGGACTTGACAGACAAATGGACTAATAAATGGACTGGGCTGACACTTGGACAGATTAACAAGCCTAAAGCCCAAAGGGTAAATACAGGCAGGGGATTAGATACAGACATGCAAAAGTTCTGTGCTCCATCTCACAAACTTACGTAGATCAGCAGCTTGAGTTTGCGCTTGAGTGTCTTGTATTTCGCCTTATGATCCTCCACGCCTTCTGTTTGAACCGGCATCATGGAGCCTGCCCAATACAGACATATTTTTAGCAAATGGGGTAGTTAATAATAATCACGGTTATTCTACTGTACAATTGCAGTTTCGGTCACACACCAGCTTAAGTATTCCAACACCTACTGCTAGTTCTAGTGCCGTAAGTGTACATTATATCTTTCGATTATACCCAGTATATGCCACTTACCTCGTGTCACTGTCCTCTGTATGCTAAACACTAATTAAAGGCAGAATTAAGGCTAAAACATGCGGTATACACATACGAAAATCTTTTGTTTACATTTGGCAATCCAATCACCCAAACACACCAGCATGAACCCAAAATTAGCCATATTCTAAAAATGCGGGTATTGTGTCTTCCGCGTGTTTCTTGAATAGAAAAAGTAAATTATTCAATGCATTGTAAATAGTTGTTCAAAAAAGTAACATGCAAGAACATAAACTAATACGGCTTTTATATACATAATACATGACCCCTTAGGACCCAAGTAAACAAACGAAACGCCGCCAAAATCGGGTGACGGTGACCGTAGGGGTTTTGCCGTGCCTGCAGAATTTCGGAATTTTACCCGCCTGTGACGTGCAATTCCACCTGCAATTGACTGGGAGGGGCATCGGTTAAAGCATATTTTTTTTTTTTTTTTTACCGTGACCCTTCGCTATATTAGCTAAAAGGAGAAGACTCGGTAAGATCTTTGCCTAACTTCATGGTGTCATACAAGGTGGGAATTTACATCAGTTTCCCCTGTTATTCACAACTAGAAACATTAGACATATATTAAATTTCAGCTTATAAATTCCCTGATTATCTCTGGGGTCTTGTACACTTGGCCTGACATGTTTAGAAATGGAGATTTAATTGGAGCAAGTGATATAAATGCTTGACTTAATTTACTTATTTCGAAGAGGTGGTACTTGTTCACTGCTTGTAATGTGGCAGACCTTCAGTGTCACATGTGTTACAGTGAGAGCAAATTGATAAAATGTCAGTTTTCAGAAATGCAGTATTTTGAATCTTCAGATAATATTACCTCACTCATACAAGTATACACTCTCTTAGTTTATCATTCTCCATCTTCTCTTTACATGGCCAGATGAAACTAAATCCATCTTAAAACAAGAAGATTCAGTCTATATTTTATCCTTTAACTCCACCTACCTTGAGCCAAACCAACCTAACCTTGTGCCATCATAAACAGCCAGGATGAGTGAGCTGCAGCCACCTGAGGAGTTCCCTTTTCCCTTCCCTCCATATGACATTCAGAAGGACTTCATGCATGCACTGTTTGATGTGCTGGAGAAGGGGCAGCTGGGAATCTTTGAGAGTCCTACTGGCACGGTGAGAAAGAGAGAGAAAGAGGGGTGGTGATGATGATGTGTTGTGTCAGGGTAACGATGATGATTGTGTTGTCCAGTTATCAGAGTTATGATGTTGATGGTGATTATTTAGCTGTATGTAGTGTTTGTGTTGTGTCAGGGTAATGATGATGATTGTGTTGTCGAGTTATGATGTTGATGGTGATTATTTAGCTGTATGTAGTGTTTGTTATATTGGAGTTATGGTGATGATTATGATGTACTGTGTAGTATTTGTTGTATTAGTTATGATGATGATGTAGTGTATGTTGATAGTAATAATGATTTTGGTGTTTGTTGTGCCAAGAGTATGTTGATGATGGTGATGATTTTTCTTCCTTTTTGTCCAGGGGAAGTCGCTGAGTCTCATCTGTGGGGCTCTGACATGGCTGCAGCAACACAACCAACACCATAAGGTTAGATTCATCATTTAGTCACAGTTAAAACAGTGTGTATGAGGGAGAGGGGAGTGAACTGGGGGGAGGGCAGTCAAATGGTGGGTGACAGAGCGACTTGGAGGCGTTTTGTTTGCGGCCACCCTTTGCGGGATTAGGGTATTGGGCAATAGATAGCTAGGTAGATAGAAAAAGTGTTGAAGAGGGATGCCTTCATGTGGTGGCAATGATATAACCAGGTATTTTCGCAGACCGGTTATATGTCCCTCAGCTCCCCCTGTTCCCCGAAAGGAGGATGGTGGATTGCACAAGAGGAGCAACTTCATCCTGCAGTCCACTGGGTTCACATTCATATGAACTTGGGACTACAGCTACTACTGAAATATTCGCAAATTCACAAACACTCCTCTGCTGTTATGTGAAATATGCGATAGCAATATGAAGCACACAGCAGAGGAATATGGAAAGAAAAAATACTCTCTGAAGAACAGGGAGGAAAGAGATATATGGAAGGTGGATGATTAGGGTGTTGGTGAGTGGCAGAACTGAGGGTGGTGTGCTGCAAGAATTTTGGCTTAAAAAATTTTGAGAGAGATGATGCAAACCAGTAAGTTGAGATGGTGTGAACAACTTGAGAGGATGGGATGAAGATGGCAGTGGTGGTGTTAATGATGATGGTGGTGGTGATAGTGGTGATGATGGTGGAGATGATGGTGGTGATAATGATGATGATGTTGATGTTTGTCTTTTCCAGTCTGAGTTAATGAGGAAGATCCAGGAAAGTGAGTTGTCTTCCCGGGCGGATGAGAGCGGTCCTGACTGGTTCACGGCTGCGGCAAAGCGGAGGGAGGAGGAGGAGGTGGCGAGGGGCTGGCGGAAGGAACTGGGCAAGCTGGAGAAGGAGGAGGAGAGGGTCCGCCAACTGAGGGAGAGGAGGAAGGTTATTAAGGTGTGTGGAGAAAGGACAGGGTGATGAGGCAGTTTTGTTTGTGGCAAGGTGTCTGTCTGTAGCTGACTAGAGAGAGAGAGAGAGAGGAGAGGATAGAGTGAACCATCTGAGAGAGAGGAGGAAGGTTATTAAGTTGCGTACAGGGAGAGCAGCTTGATGGTGAAGGACAGAGGCATTGAGGCAGTATGTTTGTGGTCATCCCTTCCAGAAGAAAAGTGTCTGGCTATGATGGTGTGTGATTGTGGTGATAATGAAGAGAGCATGTATGATGATGATTGACAATAATGTACAAGTTTTAAAACTAGGATGACAGTGATGGCAGAACATTTTTGAAGATTATAGTGATGATGATGTAGGGAGAGATGTGGTGAGGGGGTTGTGAAGGGAACTGTTATGTGTACTGATGGTTAGGCTTGTTAGATGGAGCTAGGATTCCAAGGACTTAAATGAAATGTGAATGATAGTTTGACCCACTTCATTGCATATGCTGTTGATAGTTCACTTCCTCCCCTACTCTTCCCATATTTCAGGATCCTGCCTGTTGTCTCCAGATTATTTTATTCAGCATTGAGAGAGCATAGACTTTTTTTTTCTGTTAGTTCAATAGACCACAAAGCTCCCAGTGCTTTTCCCTTCCATGCCATTCTTTTACCTTGCCTTACCTTTCCTTTCCCTTTTTGTTGTTTTTTCCCCTCCTCCTTTATTATTTCCATCTTTATGTCTGTTTCTCGCTCCGAGCCACCTTTCTACCTCACATCCTGATCTACCCCTCTACCTTTCCCTGTGATCCATCCTTCACAGAGAACGGAGGTGAAGAAGATGGATGAAGAGTTTGATGAGTTGTTCCGGGACCTACATGAAGTCCGAGAGAGTGTGCGGCGGGAGCTGAATGAGATTAATGGTGAGGCAGTGACTGTTTATCCGTCTGTGTGATGCCTACAACATCTTGATCATACCACTATACTACAAGGCCCCCTTCCTAATATGCACCCATAGAAGATGTCCTAAAAAAGCGCTGACTGAGTTTACTTAGCTAGGTTTAGAACAGGACATCACCCAACCCTCCTCAGTTAGCAGCTTTTGATTTGGGTTGGGTAGAATCACAGACAGCATTTGCCCTGCTTGTAAAATAGACCCACACAATGTAACACACAATGGAGCACTGCACAGCACATGCCACACTATGATGCAGCTCCAACATTAATAGTGTAAGGAGCTGATGGGAAAACCTCATATTGATAGTTGCTTACCTATGGTTGACGGGTCTGCTGGGCCAGGCATAACTGTCTTTGAACAGCAACAACAACCCATCCTATGTTAGTGGAAAGTAGAATGTTGGTGTGTGTGTGTGTGTGTTTTTTTTTTTTCTTTTATGGTTTTGTCCTGTTTTTCATTATCCATTATTTTTCACAAGGTGCATCAGGAGAGGAGACTCTGGGTGCAGAAGAGAGTGAGCTGCTTCTGGATGAGTACCACAGTGATGATGACGATGGTGGTGTGAAGGACAGCCAAGAGGAGGAAGAAGAGGAACAGGGCTGTCTTAAGGTAGGAAGAATTGGAGAAGGGAGAGGAGAAGGAGGAAGGAAAGAAAAAGTTTGAGTTGGGGAAGGTGAATAGGGAGGAGGAGGAGAAAGAGAGGGAGGAAGGAGAGGTGAAGGGGGAGAAGGAGAAAGGTAAGAGGAAGTAGGAGGGGTGTGGAAGAGAGTGTGATCTTTCTGGATGATTCCCAGTGATGAGAATGGTCAAGAGGAAGGCAAAGAGGAGCAGGGCTGTTTTAAGGTATGAAGAAGGGGTAAGGGAGGAGGAGGCAGAGATTGGAGGGGAGCAGAGGCATTTAAAGATCAGATAAAGCAGATGGTGATGATGATGATGAATGATGATTATTCGCTTTCCCCACAGATCATCTACTGCAGTCGCACACACTCCCAGTTGTCGCAGTTTGTTCGAGAGGTTCAGAGGTCGTCATTCAGCAGTGACATACGCACCGTGTCACTTGCGTCGCGCCAGAACCTGTGTGTCAATGAACAGGTGGCGCGGCTGGGCAATATGATGCTTATTAATGACAGGTGAGAGAGAGGGAGGAAATGAGTTGAGTGGAACATGTTGAGTTACATGAGGCACATAGATGGTTGAGGAAGTTAAGGAGCATTGTGGTATTAATGTTGATGTACTGGAGAGTGCTAGAAGAAACACCCTGAGATGCTTGTAGAAAGGGGTGAGGGATCCTCGTCAGGTTAGAAGAAATGCACTCTGTTTCTTAAAGATGTGTGGAGCTACAGTGTTGGAAGAAGGGTGGAAACAGTAGGTGTGTCTCCTTGGTTCCTAGTCAAATCATCCCTCCAGTCTGGCAACCTTCTGAAAGGGGTTAGGGATCTTCAGGTTAGAACAAATCCATCCTCTTTGTCTTTGCATCAGATGTGTGGAGCTACAGCGAGGGAAGAAGGGCCGAACCAGTAAGGTGGAGCTGGATGGCACAACAAGTAAGAAGCGAAAGTCGTCATCAGGCTGTCCATTCTACCGCCAGAATGCTCTCCAGGGACTGAGTGATCAGGTGAGAGTGTGAATATTTGGTATTGTAATTTCCATTATTAGTACTGTATTCTCTCAATTTTTTTTAATGCAGTGGATAGATACAGCCTTCATGGACATCTTCACTGTCAGGTGGCTCTCCAAAGCTAAATAAATTTGCTCTTTAGCAGCAAGGAAAAGACTGCCAGTTGATATTATTTTGGGGAAAGGGTTAGTTTTATAGAATTTATATCATCATCATTATCATCACTACTTCAGAGATATGTTGTATGGAGAAGTAGGTAAAAAATGAATTATTATGCTATTATGTTTGATGAGGGAGACCTTGAAATATTATTACTGATGATGGCATGTTTCCCTCCAGTTGCTCTTAGAGGTGCAGGACATAGAACAAATGGTTACATCAGGGAGAAAGAGCAAGAGTTGTCCTTATTACGCTGCCAGGCATGCCATCAGGGACGCTCAGGTATGTATGTGTGTACAGCTAATCTACTGTAATACTCTGTCCCATATCATCCCTTAAAAGTGTAGAGGCCTGAGTTGAGGCTTCCAGATTTGTTTATATTACCAGTCAAGGCAGCAGCAAATATAACTGACTTGAGTTCACCCAGCTAGGCTTAGATCAGGACATCACTCATCCCTTCTTAGTTACCACACCAGCATAGATTTGGAAAGGAAGGAATCTCAGACAACAGGTGCCCTGCTTGTGAAGTAGGCCCACACAGCATGACACACAATGGAGCACTGCACAGCACATGCCATACTAAGACACAGACACAGTATCAGCTGTGTAGGAAACATATGGGTCAGTCCCATAGGAGCGGTTGTGTACCTGTGACTGAGGAGTCTGCTTGGCTAGACAGACCACTGTTTAGCACTAACAACAGCAACCCAACCAAACACACAATTAGGGCCACTCATGTACTGCCATGAGGAATAATTTTCCAACAGTCCATAACCATTAGCATATCCTGCCTTCCATATTTGTAAAGCCACGCCATGGACAGAGAATATCTTTGTATCACATGCTGTTTTGTTGTTTGCTTCATATTGTTCTCACATAAACATAGCTCATATAAAGCCTTCCATACCAAAGTGGTTAAGATGAAGGTAACTAAGTGTATTGTGGAACATGGTGTGATATAAGGCATTTTCTTTCAGCTTGTGGTGGTGCCGTACAACACACTGCTACACGAGGGGACGAGGGAGGCCAGTGGAATACGACTGAAGGGCAACGTTGTTATAGTGGACGAGGCACATAACCTGCTGGAGACAATATCAGGCATACATTCTGTTATGTTGTCTCTAAGGCAGGTATGTGTAGCAGTATATACGTATATTTATATGAGTGTTTCAGTACATACACTACTCCCTATTATGTTGTCTCTTAGCATTGTAGGACACAGTTATGTAGTGAATTGTGTAGTGGGAATGCTAAGGAGTGGTCTGGTGGTAAACAAACCTACAAAATTTAAGTCTCTCAGCTGATTATGAAAAGTGATTGTATTGATTCCTTGCCATTAAACTGTATTTTTCTCAGACCTCCACCATAAAATATGGAAGTTAATTGTGCAGTATGAAAACAAAGGTGTATAAGTTGAAGTACAGTACCATGACATATAAATGGCATGGCAAGTGAGCTAACAACTCTTTTCACTTTAACTTGGTTAAAATTGCCATCTCTTCCTATTTAAAGCTTAGTTGTGAGAATAGATTGACAGTAGACCATGATGCTGGCCACAGATAAGTACTATGGAAAGGATGTAGAGCCATAATATTGTCTTTTTCTGCCACTGAGTTACATGAAAAAAGCTGCAAAAGGATGAAAATCTGGGTCAGGTTAAAATGAGAGAACTATAGTGCTGGGGGTGGTACAGTTGCCAGCTTAGTTGCATGACTCAGAATTGGTTGGAAGAAGATTAGAGAGATTTTGCCTCAGCTGACAGGGAGTGGACTCACGCTGTGTATGAAGGGCAAATGTTATGTCGTGTTTGTACATAATGTTATGTCGTAAGGCAGTAGTGTAGTCAGCTTTTCATAGATGGGGGGAGGTGGGGGCAAGCCAAATTCTGGGGGGCCCACTAGGTCCATTGTGTACAGTACTCTAAATGAGTTGGCCTAATCTAAAATTTCAAATGGAGAGGGGAAAGGGGGCAGAGGTCTGACAGGGGTACCCCCTTTAGCTGCACCACTGCTAAGGGCAGCGAAGTAGGCAGAAGGGAGAAATACTGTATGTTTCCAGAATTGAGCACAATGCACTGAGAATGGGGCGATGGATGTTTGGTGGCACACCAAGTCAGAGAACAATGTGTACAGTTGTAGGAGAATAATTAAGCACTGACTGTGCTAGTGGGGTGACGTGTAAGGTGATTTGGACGTGTAGGGAGAATGTGTGAGAATAACTGGATGAAGTACTGTACAAACCTGAATATGGCCAGGACAGACCTTGCTGTTAGATCAAGGAAAGCATGGAATATAGGCTTGACAAGGGGTATTTAGGTTGGGGGACTTAATCATGGTGATGCATTACACTGTACATCAAGGTAATTAACAGTCAGGTGGTGATGATGATGATGAGGAGGAGGGTGGTGGATAGGGTGATAATGATGGAAGTGAGGAGGAAGTGTTGGATGAGGAGGAGGATCATGATATAAGTATTTGGATGATGATGATGATTTTTCTTTCTTTCATTCATTCGTTCATTATTTTCTCTCTTGTACAGCTGCGAGGGTCAAGGTCACAGCTGCTCCAGTACGTTGATCGTTATGGGAAGCGCCTGTGTGCTCGCAACCTGCTCTACATCAATCAGATCATCTTCTTCATCAATGCCCTCATCAAGATGCTCGAAATAGGTTAGTTGACACCCTCACTACCAGACGTGTCCCCAAAGCTGAATGACAAACTAATTAGGAAGTAACAGCAGTAAAATGTGAACAGTTTACTTATTTTTCTTCAGCATAGAGGTATTTTATGCTTCCTTTTTTTTATTTATTTAGCTGGGAGAGACAAGCCAGTCATTATTTCATGCTTACCTTTTTATATTTTTCTTTTTCAGCCTAGATCATTAACTGTTATATTCTGCATGTTTTTTCAGGATTTTTTTTCATCTTAGGAGAGATCTCTTGTACTTAATCCAGCCATCGTACTTACACAGATGGTGCACCAATGTCAAAACAGGATCCCAGTGAGACATCTAAAGTTCTGACAGTGAGCAGATTTCTGGTGAACACCTTGATGGATAACCTCAACCTGTTTAAGCTGCTCCAGTACATTGACCACAGCAAGATTGCACACAAGGTGAGCTGCTTGCAGTATTCTTGGTCTACTGATGCCTGGTGATCTGGTGGGTTAAGGCACCCCAATGGAGTCTGTATTTCCCTCTGCCTATGACCTCTAGTCTTTTAAATGCAATGTTTCCGGGCATCTGGAATTGAAAGATCTTAATTTGACCTTTTTTTTTTTTTTTTTCATGGAGAGAACAACTTAGCATGCTTCAAGTCTTTGGTTCTGTCATCTCTTCATTAAAAAAAAAAAAAATGTACATGACCTATTCACATTACAACGTTTGGTTGGGGTGAGTTACTTGCATAATACTACTCAGGGAATGGAACTGGTCACTGTTATCTTAAATGTCTGGACAGAGTAGCTTAATCCAAACCTATAAGCTCCTGATGAGGCAGTAAAAGCGTAGGTGATACACAGACTGATGGAATATTAGAGAATGCTGAGTGAATGGCAGTGGGACGTATTCAGTTGTCCAGACGCAGGAAAGTTTCTTCCTCTGTCGCGTTTTCCATCTGTCTGTCTGGACCATACCTCATGCCATCTGAGGGTGGAAAAGGAGGTCTGGATGATGATGATGATGATGATATTGATAACTGTTTATTAAGTGTAAGTGCCTCACCCTGTGGTAGGTGGTGGCGACCATCATCCACTCACTTGATGTAGTGTTGCCTACTTCTTCCTTAGCCGTTATCATTCTTTTTCTGTGCCTGCCCTCCTCTCTTCCTATTTTTCCTATCTTTCCTGTCACTTCTTATTGCTTTTCTTTCTTTTATAGGTGGCTTTACATTGAGTGACAAGCCAAATGGTTTCCTGTAAGCCAAGAAACCATTTACAACGCTGGGTGGTAACCATATAACTAAACCATACGTGCTCCCTACGTGTCAACAAGTGGGTTGGTGGAGGGTTAGTGCCCCTCCCTGTAAAACAAATAACTCAAAGTCAAATGGCCACCCCTTACGGGATTATGGCGTCTGGCAATAGATAGATAGCCTCACCCTGTTGTAGGTTGGGAAAAGAAGTCCTGATGATGATGATAGTTTATTTCTCCTTACAGCTACACTCCTTCAGCCAACACTTTGAAGGTTCCATCACCATCCACAGAAGACAGAAGCCATCCCACCCACCCTCATCATCACCATCATCATCAACATCAGCATCAGCATCATCTTCTACCTCAGCCTTCTTAGCAAGATTAACAGCTCAGAAATCAAACCAGAATAAGTCAAAGGGTAAGTAGTGCAAATTGGCTGTATTCTGTTTATTGCTAGATTTATCACTGAGAATCTTTGTGGGTCAGAGTAAAGTTTAAGAATGAATAGATAAAATTGTGAGATAGGTGTGGGGAAAGTGTAAGAGCTTATTTAAAAGTTTGAGATTGATTGCGTAGTTTAAGCATGAATGGATGGGGTTAAGGGATAGAAGTGCAGAGTATTTCTTGAAAAGTAAGAGATTTCATTGTATTTATGATAAGGGTGTGTGTGTGTGTGTGTGTGTGTGTGTTTAAGCCTTTGATTGAAATGACAGGGGACAGAGTGACATGGAGGCGATTTGTTTGTGGCCACCCCGTTCGGGATTGAGGCGTCTGGCAATAGATAGATAGATTATAAGTACTGTATTTGCTTCTAGAAAATGTGAAACCGTCAGTTCCTGAATCAAACAAGAGACCCAGTGACTCATCAGGCAGGAAAGAAGACTCACCAAAAAATTCCGGAGACCAGATCGCAAACAAGAGGAACCCAGAGGAAGACGATGATGACGACGATGAGGTGGTGGGAAGGTCACCACTACTGCAGGTGCGGGCGTTCCTCGGGGCGCTGGTCTTTGGGTCTGGCAAGGAGGGCAGGGTGGTGGTCATGCCTGGAAGGTGTATCAAGTATCTGCTGCTGGATCCTGCCTCACATTTCTCCCAGATAGTTGCCCAGTGCAGGTAAAGTCATACGTTTATAGGCCTGTATTCTCGTCGGTTCAGGATGCTCCCTAACTCCTCTTCCTGGGCGATATATTTTGTTTATTACACCGTACTGTCCACTTCTGTGTTACTTAAATATCTGATGCTGGATCCTGCCCCACATTTCTCCCAGATCATTGCTCGGTGAATGTAAACTCATAGGCTCATAGGCCTGCATTCTCATTGGTTCAGGAAGCTCCCTGACACTTTTTTCCTAAGTGACTTATTTTCTTTATTACACCTTGCTGTCATCTTCTGTGTTACATAAATCCTTCCAGTATCATCATAGTCTGCATAAATAATGTATAAATGGATAAAAACTGGTTATATCCAGAAAGATATCACTAAGGAAGAGTGTTAGGGAGGTTCCTTAGCCAGCAAGAGTAGCTATAAGCGTTAGTCTTTTCACCTTAACTTGGCCGAGTTTTTTGTCCTTATGCAGCTTATTTCACTAATTCAGTGACTAAAAGACAATGCTGTAGCTGTGCATTCTTTACTTTTTCATGACTGACATATTTTAGTGTTAATCTCTTGTTAATCCCCAGCATTCATGATGGAGAGATGGCAGTTGGCCAAGTTAGGGTAAAAAGGGTGTACTGTATTGAGTTATAACATGAAAGAAATGCTAAGATATTGTGCTAATCATAAAGAAGTGCGGTGGAAAGGATGCAGGGTTGTGGTATTGTCGCATTCTGTCACTGACGTATGGGAGATAGACTGCAAAACAATGGAAGTTATTGCCAAGTCAAAGTCTGTCTGTTTGTCTATCTATAGCCAGACGCCTTAATCCCATAAGGGGTGGCCATAGATAAATTGCCTCCATGTCACCCTGTCCCCTGCCATTTTGCTGCCCTCCCTCAACTTACACCCCTCTCTCTCTCATATACCTCTCTACTCCATCCCTCCTTCTCATCCTCAATCTCTCCCTCCCTCCCTCTCCCCCCTCCACCTCACTCACAGACATCCTCCTAGTTAGTCTCTCGTTAATTTGACAGGTCTGTGGTGGTAGCAGGCGGCACAATGCGTCCTGTGTCGGAATTTCGTGATCAAGTTTTCCGAGAAGGGCGTGAGCGTGTGATGACCTTCTCCTGCGGCCATGTTGTCTCGGCCAGTTGTCAGCTGCTGCCCTTGGCCATTGCTAGAGGGCCATCATCATATACATTTGACTTCACATACCAACGAAGAGGAGATCCTAAGATGGTGAGGAGACAAGAGGATGGCGATGTTGATGATGATGATGGTGATGATGATGATGATGATGACAATGATGATGGTGATGATGATGATGACAATGATGATGGTGATGATGATGGAGATGATGATAATGGTGATAATGATAGTGATGATGATGAACTGCCTCTCCACTACACAGATGGATGAGGTTGGCCGTGTGCTGGTAAATGTGTCACGTGTGGTGTGTGGTGGTGTGGTGGTGTTCTTGCCATCATACCAGTACGAGAAGCAGGTAGTTGCCCACCTTACTTCGTCAGGGGCATTGGCATCCATCGCCGGCAAAAAACAGGTGAGAGAGAAGGAGAGAATAAACAAGAAGACACAGACATATAAATAGGGACTTGCAGACAGATAGTGAGAGAGAGAGCAAGAAAGAGAGAGAGAGAGATGAACACAAAGGCAAACATACAAATAAGAGAGTTGCAGACAAACAATGAAAGAGAGAGAGAAGCAAAAACAAGGACACACAACCATATAGTGTGTGTGTGTACATGTTGTTTGTTTTCTCTGTCTCCCTCTGTTTATTCTGTCAGTGTGAAGGGTTGGGTAGAACAGTTCATTAACCCCTTCAGCCTGAGTAATCTTTTTTTTCTCCTCTCTCTTTACAAGTTTATTCAGCTAAAGAGACACACCTTGTATCGCTGTCCTTCAGGCTTGTATGTCAGATAAAAGACATCTGGGTCAGTGAGATCATCAAATCTGTTTTGCCACCAGGTGTTCCGTGAGCCAAAGAAATCTAACCAACTAGATGCCGTGTTGACAAATTACTCGCGCATCATACGACAGACACACGACAACACCACGGGGGTCAACGGGGCTCTGCTGCTGTGTGTGGTGGGTGAGTTGCAGGATTGTTGTAGGGGTGCTGGTTAAGAGAGGCATCCTTGTGACCTTAGGAGACTCAGTTCTATCTTCCGTACTTGTTTATTTCTTGTTATGTTTATTGAACTGGTTAGACTCTTGGTTAGTTTTCATTGTAGCAAGGTTTTTCCTTGCTCTTAGGACCCTATATCACCCCTTTGTTAGGTGGGAAAAGAGGTTTGGATGATGATGTTGATTATAGTGATACTCTTGCTGATGACGTAGCTAATTCAGCTCCTGCCGACCTTCAGGGGGCAAGATGAGTGAGGGCATCAACTTCAGTGATGACCTGGGTCGCTGTGTGGTGATGGTTGGTCTGCCTTACCCCAATACTCACTCTCCAGAGCTGAAAGAGAAGATGAACTACCTCAACACATACATGGTGAGTCGAATGAATATATGGTGAGAGAAAGAAGCACAGTACAGTATAGTATGTGCTTAGTTAAATATTGCTGACAGACAGACAGACTAAACTAACCAAATGCTTAACACCCATGCACTCCCACTTGTGGTTGTAATAATCATACAGTACAGACTCACAAATCCAAACATCCACTTTCCAAAATAGTAGTTTATGATGTAGGGGGTGTTGATATCACATGTCCTCNATTATTGATGCTGCTTCTGTTGCTGCTAGTAATAATAATACTAATCATACTGTAATAATAATAGTAATAATAAATTAATATTGACATTCCCTACTCAGCCTGCAGGTAGTGATGGACAGCAGGCAGGCTCGGTGTTTTACAAGAACCTTTGTTTCAAAGCTGTGAACCAGTCCATCGGTCGAGCCATACGCCACAGGTCAGTTGGGAGTCTCTGTGGCAGTTGTGTGTGTGATTTATTGTTGTGTTGTTTAGATAGGCTGAGGTCATGTAGGGACCTCATTGCTTGTTTTCTTAGATCTCTCTCTCTTGGTGCTCTGCTTCTGCATTCACACTCATAGTTCTTCTTTTCACTTAATTTTTTTCTTCATTCCCATCACACATCCAGACCCCTCCCCTTAGTCATCTCATCACCAATGCTTTCTAACCCAGATATTTCCTTAGCTATATACAGCACAGTGTTTTGTAGATATTGATATATTATTTTCATAAAAAAGTTTGTGTTTCTAAAAACTTGCAGTTAGGGGAGCAAATGTATTGATCTCTCTCATTCTGGTGTCTTCAGAAATGATTACGCAACCATCCTTCTCTTGGACCACCGGTACACCTTAGACTCCTCCATCTCCGGCCTGCCAGACTGGATCTCACAACACCTACAGAAGCCACAGAACTTCTCACAGGCATTTGGAAAGATTGTTAAGGTGGGTTGTCTCAGTCACTCTAAGGTTATAGTTATGAGAGGTACAGTTGTAGAGAGCGGTACTGATCCACCTTTATAGTTGAATAATTATGAAATCTTTACTTTGTAACATCTGAAAAGTTTTTTGTGCACCGGAGATTGAATTACAGGATTCTAGAAGTCATTGCTTATTGCCCCACCTCTTATTGCACTTGATATTTATGTCTGTAATTATACCTTCAGAGTTCTTCATGTGTGATTAATTTGCACATTACATACATAATTTTTTTTTTTTTAAGCATTATTGAATGCTTTATCTCTTTTATTGCTAAAATCTTTGACAGTTGTACAAAATATTCTGGTGTTAGTATAAATAAAATTCATAAGCAGAAAAAGGGTGAATTGAGACAGATTTTAGAAAGTTGTAATAGAATTTTTCATTTCCTGTTGTACATTAATTTCCCTTCTCTGTTTTCTTAATTATATTCTCCACAGTTCAGTAGAAGTCAGAAGGAAGAGTGTAACAGGTGATTACTTGGACTTTACTTTTTTTTCTTTCCTCACGTATTGTTGTTATATTCTCCACAGTTCTTCAAAGGCCGCAAGGAGGACACTACATAACACCACAACCTTTTCCTTTTTCGGACAATAATAAATAAATAAATTTTTATTTTGGTTACAAAAATATTATGTTTTAGCAATATGTTTCTCACTGAATAATTTCTTTTTGACTGTGTTGAGAATTGATTAATTTTATTTTTGTTATGAAATTAAAGTGTTATTTACGATCTCAGTTTTTATTTTGGTTCATATCATTTCATGTGTAAAGGCTCCAGCATGCATACATGTGTTGGCTTTTTTTCCTAAATGATGGCTGTCAATGCTGCTCAATTTCTGGCAGCCTCTCTTTAAGTCCCATATCCCTGAGGTCACATTCTATGACCTCATCCTAAGTCTTCTTCGGTTATTGAAATAAAATGTTTTATTAAGCTGGTTTCAGTCTTTTATTTCCATCATAACAGATTTGTGCTGGATCCAAGGATTATGAAAGCTTGAATGATACTGTATTGGGCCTGTGATGTAGAGCCAGGATTCCAGATGCTGTAATGGATAGTAAGTGAATGTTTGACCCATTTCACTGGACATACTCTTGACCAGGTCTTCCTTTTATCATGTATTTTCTCTCTTTGCTTTGTAAACTTTACCTCACCCCTTCCTTAGGTGGGTAAAAGAGGTCAAAATGGTGGTGATGATGATGATGGTGGGTATGGTGGACTTGATCATTTTAAAAGTTTGTGTGAGAGAATGGATGAACATAATTTCACTGGACAGTCTCTTGATAGTTGTTCCACTTGAGTCTTTTTGTTTTTTTGTCTCTGGATCCTATATACTCCTTTCATTAGTACAAAATAGGGATTGGCTGATAATGATGACTAAAATGTTTATAATTCTACTTGTTTTTTTGTAATTTCCTGTTTCTGAATAATGACCATCTCATTTATTAGTGGAAAATTTGGTTGATGTTGCAGTGGCTTATATGGAGGATGTGAACTTGGTGGGCTGCAGACTGAAGTTGTCCTCCTGCAGTTCACCATCCTCTTTTTGGGAAGTAGGTAGGATGGTGAGGGACATTTGTGTACCTAGACAGATATTGGTGCTACCATGTGATAGCGTCCCTTCCTGGCACCCAAAACTTGAACTAGTGTGATGAAAAAGCTGAGTGAATGTTACAGAGTTGGGAAGAAAATTTTGGCAGCATTAGTGAAAGACAAGACCTGAAAGTGTATGTAGAGAATAGCAAAGTACTCTAATAGTGTTTGAAAAAAGTACACAGACAAATTGCAGCTTGAGACTGAATAGTATAGAAATGGAAAACGTGAATCTTTTTAGTATTTAAGTAATGTAGTGCTACCTTCCGGTGACTCTACACTTAGTAATAAGTCAAATGGTTCCATGTAACCTGAGAAACCATTTACAGTGTTGGGTAGTCAGGCAGCAGATAGACATACAAATGTATCTGTGCTCCACAACCTTTAATTCATCAGCCAAGCACATATCCTCATACAAGGCTTAAGACTTCATCCATATTTTTGAAATAAAAGTGAGGTGAAGGAAGGAAGGGGAAGGCCGAGGATAAGGTGGAAAGGTAATCAGAAGAGGGGAATTCGAACTTGAGAAAGGGCAGCCTGATGGCAGAGGCGAGGGTGGGTGACATTGAAGCTATTCGTTTGTGCCCCCCCCATAAAGAAATCTGTATAGAGTGATAGAATTCTCGCGTTCTGCTGGAGTTTACACCATTCAGATATCGTCATTCCTATTTTATGATGATTCGTACTACCCCCTCCCCCGAGACAACTTTATTCAGCCACGGGATAATTTTTTAACAGGAGAGGATAGAAATAGCCTTGATTATTCCCTGCTTATACTGATTGAGAAGGTTAAGGAGGAGAGGGGACCGTGAGTTTCCGAGCGTTAAAAAAAGAAAAAAAGTTATGCCCTTGCTAGCATCACGATCTAACGGAGTACCGTTCTGCAGGAAATGCTGTTTGCAATGGAATGTGGGTCGTGGGAATGTGCAATATACCTAGCATATTTATCAACAAAGCACTTCTATGTTTGAACGATTTAATAACTTTTTATTAACTTGAATTCACAGACATACTGTATTTTACTGCATTCTTGGTGCCTCCAGACGATTTTGTAAGAAATTTTTCGAACCGGAGGGGGTTAGACATTAATTTGACGTCTCTAAATCAAGATCTTTAACTTGAATAGTCCTCTGGTAGTAGCGGATGAAAAATAAACAAAGTACTTGGAGTGGCATAGTTCAGTAGCAAGTCAAATCTACTAGACATTTAACTCATTCATGACGCCATTAATTTCTTACATTCCGATTGGCTTGACGGAGTAATGACGTCACGGATACTCTGCGTTCTCATTGGCTGACCCGCATTTCAACTTTTGTTTACACCTGAGAGCGAGGCAGCAGCAGGTGCACCATGTGAACCTTACTCCATTTTCTTTATTCTCTACTCTCTGGTGAGATATACGGGGAAACTAAGGGGTGTACCAGCGAAATTGGCTATCACTGTTGAGACGACTGTATTAAGCTCCCCTCTTGTGAAAATCATTGTTGTCTAAAGTAGCACAAGTTTTCAGGTGTGACTGCGAGAGTTAGCCCCAGGACAGACAAACTCTCACTAACTTTCTTTTGACCTCCTTTTCCTGGTGTCCTCTGGCTATGTGGCGTCTGGGTCCATCGTAGTAGTGGTGGGAGAGTTTTAAGGTGCGTGTGAAGTGGGTGTGAGGAGGGTGAGTGCGTGAGAGTGACAGGTGAGGAGAGGGGCGGGACCTGCCACTGACAAACACCTGTTGCCTCCATCCCAACTATGGTGTTATTTACAGCATGTCTCACAGTTCTATGTTTTTTATATATATATGTGTGTTTTCAGGCACAAGCAGAGTACCTTTTTGTTCTATAGTATATCTGTATTCATTGTCTGTGAATTTTAATGCATTATGCTACATCATGTAATGGACAGTTTCAACAGTGGATTCCGATGCATTTCTTTCACAGCTCAGGTGTTTGAACTTTCCAGTGATATTGTGAGCTGAATTAAAATTTTGGTTGGTGGAGATCCAGTGGGTGGGCAGTTTAACTTGCTATACCTTGGGTTAGCAGAATGTAAAATGTATTGACAATTATTCATTTCATTAATTTTGTTACTTGGTAGTAACAGTTACAAGTTTACCTATAAAATTCGTAGACTTAGTGAAGATGAGTAGATGCAAATAATTGATATTGTGAAAAACCGGGAGTTATTCGTAAAGGTAACAAAGTTGCATATGCATATAGAATTGATGTACAGATGATGTTAAGTGCTTTGTTATTAGTTTACAAATTAGTACAGTATATAATATCGATATTTACACTGTCCTTTTTTTGTCAGTGATGTTCCATAATATCATAACTTTTTTCCACAGAGCTTGTATAGGAAGTTGTAGTAAACAGCCAAATTGGTTGTATGGATGGTACCAGAACTTTTATAAGCATTTTTCTGTTAATCAGTGTGTACTTAATAGCATACAATAATGTCAAGAAATGCTGTATATAACAAGAACTTTCTGTATACAGTACTGTACTGTACATTTTATACAGTATATCAGATTTATTTATGTGGCTGGCAGTATGTAATATGTGCACTAGAAATTTTGTAATTTTTAGCAACCAAACAAAATTATTGGCATGTTTGACATTATCAGTGTATTTTTTCAGTATAAACATTCCTTGATCAATGCTAACTACTTTACTCTTTTCACTTTAACTTGTCTGATACTGGCGTGTTTCTGTCTTGAATGCTGAGTTGTAGCAAAAGATTGACATTAGAATATGGTGTTAGTCACAAGGAATGGGTATGGAAGAGATATAACTAGTACTGTTGTATTGTTTTCTATCAATGACCGACATGAAACAGGGAGCAATAGGACAGAAATCTGGGCCAAGTTAAGGTGAATCAACTACAGTATAGTACTTTATTTGTGTTGTTATTTCCTACCTTTATGTTATGAAGCCATTAACCCCTTCAATATGAGGTCTTCTAAGATGAATGAAGTTATCTGGAGGTGTGGTAGCAACAGTTCACAAACACAAGACATCATCATACTAAGTGTTGTTGGAGACTGTTTTTGTACCCATCAGTATGAGAGACTTTGCCAAGATGAATACACACTATCATCGTAACTGACAAGAAGTGTACTCTATTCAGTCCTTTATTGCCGCATCAGGAGTGTTGGGGATGGGACTAGGCTACTGAGTTCATACATTTATGGTGAGAATTCCAGTCACTGTGCCATGAGTAGCATTATGTGAGGAATTTTTATTTTTATTTTTTTTTATGTGTCCGACTCTGGGCATAGGCTTTACAGCCTGCTATCAAGGCCCAGCCGTCCTCCTACATACCATACACCTCTACATGTCACCACTTCGGTGCTAACACCCACCGTCCATATTGAATACATGCTAGGGCTGTCTCATACAGGACTGGTGTATTGGTATTAGCGGGGTCATTTTTACGACATGTCGGCGGGTCTTCTGGTAGATCAGTAAAGCCTGATTTAATGAAATTCAAATCCTTAAACTGTTCCCTGCCCCAGCGAGGATTCGAACCTGGGTCCCTCGGGACTGCAAGCCAACTCTCTACCGATCGAGCTACCGCCTCCCCAACCATCTCAGAAATAAACCCGTATGTGCCAAATCTGGTTGAAACATTGTATGTCTCTAGACCACCAGGTGCCCATTGGTTAGCTTGTGGTTGCCAACCTGTGTGGTGAATGATTTGTTTGGCTACAAGAAACTTTTTGGCATGTCACTTACTGTAGAGTCATCTGAAGGTAGCACTACATCAGGTGAATGAATGGTGAGTGCTTGTACCTACCACATAACAAGAAACTACAGGTGTAATTTTGATAATTATTTCTGTACAAGTCATTGCCTGTACTTTAGTAAAATATTGTGCCATAGGAGTCTATACAGAAAAGAACTGTAAGAAAGGTGTGTTTGGGAGCTAACAGAACTCAGAATTACGGACCTGAGAGCTTTGTTTCTGTCAGTCTCATTTATAATACCATTAGGGATGTAGGGCAGTCACCTACTCCTGCTCTGTTTTGCATTACTCCTGCCCAGCCCTTGAAGAGAGTAATGTGGGGTTGGATGTATTTTTTATTTATTTATGTAATCATATATGGATACAGTATATATACTGTAATACTGATGTTA
Organism: Birgus latro; assembly: GCA_018397915.1. NCBI lineage: Eukaryota > Metazoa > Arthropoda > Malacostraca > Decapoda > Coenobitidae > Birgus > Birgus latro. Next base: position 77,151 of record JAGKTI010000262.1, read on the forward strand.
TTTCACTTTACAGGTTCCATCTCTCCAGCCACCTGATTTTTCTTCACATCCATCCACCAGCCCACTACCAAAACAACCACCAACCACTCACCCTTCCGTTTGGCATACACCCTGGCCTTTGTTACTGTGCAGCTTGTTTGTTTGCACTCCACCATTCTGTCAAAGTGGAATCACCCAACATCTTGATCTTTTATTAATTGTCCATACACTCACCCACTATCACTTATTTCAGTCATACGTGCACTTATCCACTCACACACACTTGCTTACTCATTCCTTCATTCGCCTTAAAGCTCCACAACACACACGCACTCTCTCATTCAGTAACCATCTCTTACTCATTTACTCATTCATTCCCACTACTCATAGGTCTGTCCAGCATTGTTTACTCGTTAACTTTAAATAACTTACTGGTTCCTCTCACTCATCTTTCTCTCTTGCACACATCCCCTACTGCCTACTGTCTTGTTTTTCATTCACTGCTTTCTTTCCTTTTTCATCCTTACATTTAGTGAGCCACGAGCCACTCATCACTCTGGATGTTTCCACCACTCACTCAGCTGCTCCATAACCCTGTTGGGTAGTCATCACCTCCACTATCCACTCACAGCCACTTTCAGCCACTTAGTCCTTTTTAGCCACTTAGTTTTTCATAGCCATTTTCAGCCACTCAGTCAATAACTCCACCAATCATTCATCCACGCCACCACCCTCCAGCTACTCTCTACCACTCACCTAACTACCATAACTACATTCACTAAGTTATAAAGTTACTTCATCACCACCTGTGCATAGCCACACGGTCACTACTTCACCCACACACAGCCAGTCTGCCAACTAAATCTTTCAGCCACTCGTTCGAGAAATACAGTTAGCCACTTAGCCTTTTTCTTCACCACCCATTCACCAGGCAATCATTCATAGCCAGTCACAGCTCTTACACACAGTCACTTCACCAACCACTCATAGCTGTATCATATATAGTGCTCCTTTAGCCATTCACAACCATCTTGCAAGTACACAGTCACTCCACTAATTCATTCACTCCACACAGTCACTCAGCCAGTTACAGTCACTTCATAGTCACCCAGGGACTCATTCACAACCAATCCATACACTCACTCTGCCACTCCATTCACTAAACCAGTCACCTCTCACAGCCACTTCATCCACTCATCCAGCCACATAGAGCCACTTCATCCACTCATCCAGCCACTTAGAGCCACTTCATCCAGCCACTCACAGTCACTGCCATTCATCGCCCACTCAACCCCACCACCATGACAACAACCCAGAGTGGTAGCCGAGCCCTTGAAGGCCTACCCAAGCCCTTCGTCAGCGCCATGAGGACGCTGTTTGACATCATGGATGACCAGCGCTCAGGATTTGTTAAGTTCTCAGGTATGGGTTTGTTTGCATATCTTACTGTTTGATTTTCATTTTTCTGCCTGTTTGTTTTATTTTTATGTATGTAGCTTATCTTAGTTTTTTTTCATCATTTGTGTTCATGTATTTTGTTACTGTTTTTATCTTTTTGTTTATACTGTATATCTGTGTGTTTATTTATATGATTTTAGTTTACTCATATTCTTTATTTATTTGACTCGATCATTATGTTTACAGAGATTGAGCGTCGTTGGCAGGATGACGGTCGACAGGGTTTGCCGCGGGATGTGCTGGCCAGCCTGCGGAAGGTCACGCCCCCTGACGGTTACCTCTCATTTGAACGATTCTGTGCAGGACTACAGGTGAGAAGGAAGTGAGGTGCTGGGATGGAAATATTATTGTGTGTGGGGCAACAAAGGATTGGATGATGCTGTAGGTAGGTATACAGTGTTTATGTAATACAGTTATAGATGTGTTCAGGTTCATTGGTAACCCCCCATTCCCTCTCTCTCTCTCTCATTCAGTACTGGTCTGCTGTATTGTTACCATATGAGTGATGTTACCCACCACAGATCAGTCTCCTGCGCAACAAGATGGAGGATCGCAGCAGTGATGACCGGAGTGGCAACATGGCCGCCAGTCAGCCTCAGCCCCCACCCCCTCCCCAGCCACCCCCACCCCCACTTGGCCACAACCGACCACCCTCCGCCCCGCTGCTGGATCAGGTATGCACTCATATTTGTTTTTATTCCACCATCTACACACTCAATGTAGTTTTTATTTTCTTTCTTGATACAAGGAAGGAAGAATTAAAAGCTGGAACACTGTCAGTTGTTGTTTCCAGGAAATACTAAACAAAAAAGAACCAAATTCAAGCTCAGTTCCTTTTGATATCCCTGGATCGAGCAGCGTGGAAGGCCGCCATTAGGTGACCAAGGCCGACGCATGCAAGCATGTTGGAGCCTTCAAAAACGAAACGAAACGAAACGGACTCATTATATATGTAAGACTGGAGGTCACGTCACAGGCAGAGGGAAATACAGACCAAGGAAGATGGTTGCAGAGTTGCCTTAGTGCAAACAGTACTTGAAGAACTGAGGATATTGGTTAACTTTTGGATTAGTGTTGGACGGAAAAGGGGTGAGAGTGTGCTGCCAGACAGGTACTGTGTGCTTGCCATGATGGAAGAGGGATCCAAAGACAGTTTACAGTGCTCCAACTGGATGTACCCCATAAGATCTTATTTTCAGTGGGTGGTTGGAGTTTAATGCTCACGTAATGCCACTCAAGGGAAAAACAATTGGTCATTCTCATTTTAGGTGTCAGATTAAGTAGTGTAGCCCCTGACCCCTGTACTGGTGATGGGCAATAGAGACTTGGAATGATAGATAAAGAGACATCATGCAGGGGTGATGTGGCTCAGCAGTTGTAGTATCAGGTGTTTAGCTAATACAGTTAATTCTTGGTATAAAATGCCTTTTTGTGCGTTCAGTCTTGCTTAGCACAGTGCTAAGGAGAAGATGCTAGAGAGCTTAGTAAGCTTAGAATAATGTAGTGTGTTATGGTCTCGGGTTAATTTACTGTTCCCATCTTTAATCAGGAGCCAGGAGGGCCCCATGTGAGGCTGGCCCCAGCTCCTCCCCCTCCCCCAGGGGGCCACCACTCTCGGGCAGAACGCACAGTGTCCCTCCCCCAGCTGGTGGACCCACCGCCCCCACCCCGCGAACCCCACCCTCCGTTGCACCGCCTCAGCAAGCCCGACATTAAGATGGGGGTTGGGGGTGTGTTGGGGAGACCCGGGGCAGCACCACCAGGGCCCCCAAAGCCCCCTCGTGCCCTTGACCGGGATGGGGCGGGAACTCATAGCCTGGATCGCAACCTTGATGGTCGACAACATCAAGACCACAGAGCCACTCACTCACTGGACCGCACCACACACACCATACACCATGACCGATCCAGGGACATCTGCAGGGACAGGTCAGTAGGGTGGTGTGGAGTAAGGCAGAGCAAGGAAGATGGAGCTGGGCAGGGCAGGACGGAGTAGGGCTGGGTAGGATTGGGCACAACAGGGCAAGGCAGTACTTTGGCTTTACATCTCTTCCATACCACTTGACCAGCACCATATTCTGAAATGCATCTCCTGTTACTGCTCAGTATCAGAGTAAAGCAACACTACAGGTGCTTTATGATTAGCATCATATTTTAGTGTTAATTTCTTGCCATAGATGGAAAGATGACAGTTTAAGTCCAAGCTAAGACAGAGTTTCGTGGGAGTGATGTGTACGGTACTAGGGAATGTGTAAACAGTGAGTCATGAAGAGCAAGGGTGGTGACTGATGTGTATGTGTATGTGTATGTGTTGGTGGAGGGAGAGGGGGTTATGCCTGCACCTATCAACCCGACAAAACTTTCCACAGGAGTACCTGCTGATGTTTAATAATGTCCAGCTCGTTCCTACATCATCCTTGAACTCGGGATTTATCTTGGAAAGAACATATTACATCTCTTGTGAAATCTGCTTCCAAGGGATTAGGTGTGCTAAGCCAAATCCGAACCTTCTTTACCCCTACACAGATGTTGCCTTTATACACGGGTTTTATTCACCCCAGTTTAGAGTACAACTCTCATGTGTGGGAAGGCTCCCCACATGCAACCCTTCTCAATAGGGTGGAGTCAAAGGCTTTTCGTCTCATTAACTCTCCTCCTCTTACTGGCTCCCTTCAACCTCTGTCTCTTCGCCGCACTGTTGCATCTTTATCTCTCTTCTATCGCTACTTCAATGGCCACTGTTCCTCTGAACTGTCTGCTTGCATCCCACCACCTCTACGATGGGCACGTAGTACCCGTCTAGCAGCAACCTCTCATCCCTTTTCTGTCCAGTTCTCTAATGCAAGAGTTAACCATTACTCCCAGTCCTTCATTTATGCAACTGGTAAACTCTGGAACTGTCTTCCTCTGTCTGTATTTCCTACTTCCTATAATCTCCAGTCTTTCAAACGCAGTGTATCCAGGTATCTCGAAATGAACGGATCTTGAATTTGGCTCTCTTTTGTGTTGTTTTTGTTTGTTCTTGGAAGGAATGGTTTGTGGGCCCATGGCCTTTGGTTCCTTCTTCCTTGCATTAAAAAAAAAAAAAAATGTTGTAGCTCCAGATTCATCTGGATGTGAATCTTGTGAACTGCAGACTAAGTTGCCTCCTTTTGGAGAATAACGGGAGGTGTTGAGGGATGTTTGTACTGTATAGTCTGGAAGTGGAGCTGTCTGGTTGTGTTAGTGCTGCTCCGTGAGGACATCCTTCTCCAGCATCTGTGTTGCAGTGAGAGGTTGATAGCAATGGCAATATTCATGAGTTGCAAAGAGTGTTGTGATAGTGAGGGTCACCAAGAATGAAGGTGATGGTGATGATAATAGACCTTATTGCTTTATGTATTTCAGGGATCGTGGTGACAGTGATAATCGTCGAGAACGAGGATGGAGCCTGGAGCGTTACTTGGACCCCCCTGAAGCATCTGGTGGGGTCGGGGGACCAGGGGGCAGTGGGGCGGGGGTGCCACTGAGGCGGGCGGGCATACGGTCGGCACTGCAGACCTGGCACAAAGAACGCACTCGACCCGATCACGCTAGGCCAGACCCAAACCCACACACCGACGACAATAACAACTATGGCACCAACAGAGACTACAGGGAGGCCAGGTGAGGGTAACATGACTTGGAAGGATGCAGTAGGAGGATAGTTTTTATATGATGGAACTGAGCCACTATAACTTGATATCAGCATCTTAGGTGAAGTGAGAAAAATGATGATGACATTGGAGTAGATGGTAATAATGATGATAATGATGAGGATAAATAATGACAGTGGGGATAATGTTAATGTTAATTATAATTTTAATGATAATGACTAGGAAGCACTCAGAGTGCATACCTCTTCCATCACCATTATATATAATTTATGATTTATAAACCAACCTCTGTCCAGCATCGTTCTTGGAGGTAATTAATTCTGTGGTGTTGGTCTGTCCATGTTACAGTCTCAGTGATGGCATGCTTCCATCAACACTAATAAAATTTATCGGTTATTCCTGCATCAGGATCCAGATCCACTTCAAACTATTCGCTCATTTGACTCAGTGCCCACCTACACACTGAAGTTCATTGAAATCTTCATTGAAATCTAACAACAGATTGTTGAAATATCTTGTCCGCAAACAGACAGACAGACATAGTTAAATACTTACCTTCCTCACTGGCAGAGGCAATAATGATGATACTTATGGTTTCCAGAGTACCAGTTGGTGCAGTGGGGGGGCGGGAGGAGGTTCGAGAGAGGAGACGAGAAAGTGAAAGTGTACCCTCCTCGAGTGGGATGCGGGGGGTTGGAGACGGGGCAGGAGCAGGGGCCATAGGAGCCGTGGCACAGCAGGACCCACCCACTGCAGCCACAACAGCAGCAACAACAACAGGAGGAGGAGGACACAAAAAGTCAAGTCGAAAGAGAGAGCCACGGAGACACACCTTGCAGAATGGTGTTGACAATAATATGGCAAGTAGTCATCACCATCAGTCATCTGTCAGGAGTTACCAATCAGCAGTCAGGCATTAGTTGTCACCAGTCGACAATCAGTCATCATCATCATCATCATCATCACTAACAATGTGTCCAGTGATATGGGACAAGCATCCATTTTTTTTTCATTGTTTAGGACTTACTGCTTCTTGCTTGTTGTATTTCTAATGAAAAAACCTTCTGTTGATTCCTACTCTCTAATCATTTAACTAGCAGGGTTCCTTCATTGAGCAGAGTTGTTGGATGGTAGCCAGAATAGATTACGTTTGTTAAGTTCATGCGTAGCAGTGGAAGAATTTATCAACACATCAGCGAGTTAATTGAGGAATGTCAGGACTGCAGTGCAGTGTACTCATCTACTTGACCATTTTACTGCCCAGATTTCCTTCAGCTGGCTAAACAATGTTTTCTTGTTAGCTTGATCAAAACACCCATGTGTGACAAGAAGGTTGATCAAGTAAGATGTGAACTCTCTGTATAATTGATGATGTTTGCTCAAAGAAGATTATGAGCAAAAGTGTAAATTATGATGTCTTTCTGTGCAGCTGCGTCGTCTGAAGCAGCTTGAGGCGGAGCGTGACATGCTGGTGCAGGGGTATGAGGTGGTGGAACGGGCAAGGGCGTGGTATCGACAACAACTACATGCCATATCAGAGCGACTACACTACTTGCCACACTCCTCGGCACACACACAGGTGTGGTCTTGTTCTAACTTGAGTTGTGTGATAAATATCCATAACTCCTTACTGTTCAGTTCCTGTCCAGATGTCATTAGACTGAAGGGAGGACTTGACTAATAACCAAAGACACTCTCCTGCCTCATAACTAAGGCTTATAGAGTTTCATGCAGCCGTGACTTCGGGTGCAGTGTGCTGTGAGGCTGGCCTGCTTATGTCGGTTGAAAAAAGATCAGCTTTGCAGTACTCCCTTTGTCTCCAGTATCTTCCCCACTCTTCACCACACACTCAGTAATTTGTATACTGTACATTCTCATCACTCATTATCACACACATGGAGATCAGTTCTCTTGAATGTCAGCTACGTTCCGCTCAGACACACTCTTTCTCATCATTGCTACTCTCTTTCTTGTATTTATACGTTTTTTTTTTTCTTTCGACTCAGGAGCCAAACTGAGAAGTGAACCAGGAAGAACTACACTTCCTTTTGTCCCAGACCCTGAATTTAATTACTGTACAGGTGACTCTACACTGAGTGACAAGCCAAATGGTTTCCTGTACTTCAGGAAACCATTTACTACGCTGGGTGGTAATCATGTAACAAAATTTTGGCGCCTGGTGGTTTAGTGGGTAATTAAGGCGCTCCAGTCGGATTGAGCCGGTGAAGGTTTATATCCAAGGGGTGGTTGGGGGTTTATTGCTCATGTAATTCCACTCAGGGATGAGTGAGGCTGGTCACTCTCATCTTAAATGTCAGGACCAACTTGCCTAGCCCTGGGCTCCTACACTTCTCTGTGGGGCGACATAGGATTGGATAATGGATGGATGGATATGTTGTTACTGGCATGATGATAGTTCTTACTGTTTTGTGCTTTTTTCCAGGACCCTGCCTCACCCCATCCTTGAGTGGGGAAGTGAGTTTGGGTTATTTGTTGATAGTTCTCTCTGTTTCGTGTTTTATTTTTCATTTTTTTATTTATTTTACTGCATTCTCAATCTTTTTCTTTTTTCACTGCTTTCTCAATTTTTTTTTTCTTCTTCTTCACCCTTTCTCACCCCACCCTTGAGTGGGAAAAAGAGATTGAGATGTTGCTGGTGAGGTTGATGATGATAATGATGATGATGATGATGGTGATTTACTTGTTTGTTTACAGGAGCCAAGCCTAGAAGCACAGCAGGAGAAATTACACTTCCAATTGGCACGGATCCATGAGGTTAACAGCCACTTACAGGTAACATCCTTGTTCAGTATGCCGTAGGTTTGACAGGATGCTGTATTGGTGTTTTTGTGGCAGTGAAAAGAGTAACAATGTTTTAGGGTTACATTGTTGTCACAGCTTATCATTCAAGATGGAGAGTTGACAGTTTTAGTCCAAGTAAAAGGAGTACCATGTAGCATCATATTATGGAGTTAAAATCTTGTTACAGTTGGCCATTCAAGTTAGAGATCATAGCTTTAGCTCAAATTAAAGTGAAGAGATTTAGTAACAGGAAGACTCACTGCTATCTCTTAACTAAGGCAAATGGAATTCAGTGCAACCATAACTTAGTATTTATTTTGTGATAGTGGTCCAGTAGTAGATGGTAATGATGATGAAGGCAAGACAGTACCCAAGCCTTGACTGGGATGATGATGATGATGATGATGATGCAGGCAAGATGGGAACAATGCCTTAGCCTTGACTGAGTCGGTGATGATGATGAAGCCAAGATACCAAGAATACCTTAGCCTTAACTTGGATAGTGATGATGATGGCAGCAGTCCACCTCTCTCAGGTAAGTGCTAATCAGGCTTACCTCCACAGGCACTGATGGATGCCAGCGAACATGGATTACCCGCCCACCTGACTCTGGCCCCACACCCCACCCACCACACCGCCAGCCGCTCCACCGATGCACCCGATGATGTGGATAGGGTCATCAGCCGGCTCAAGGAACAGAACCACCTGCTGACTGAGGTAATCATATGCTGCCCTTAACTCATTTTTTTTGGTGATTTATTTTGTATTTTATTCTTGCTGTCTTTGGATGATTTTATTCAGCTCAGGAGAGGCTTTTAAGCAGTAGAGATATAAAGTCTTCATTTTTCCCTTCACTGCCGGATTTCTGTTCTAGTTGAGTACGATATTTCTGCGGTAGCAAGAATAAAAACAAAACCACATGACTGGACCTTGGAGGTTAAACAAGGAAAAATTACTCCTAAGCTGAATATAATCTTTACTGTCTCAGCCTTGTGTTCTTTCTTCTTGCATTTGATAATGTGTTTGTGCTGAAGGAGGTATTAATGTGCACTGTATCTCTACCTGTGTGACCTGGTGTGAATGACAGGAGGTGAGTAACAAGAGCGAGCGCATCACAGTGTTGGAGAGAGAGAAGGCTGCACTGCTGAGAGAACTGTTCCAGGCCCGCTCCACCACCACCACCTCCACCTCCACCGCACTCCACCACCACCACCACCACCCGTCATCACTTCACCCACCATCATCCGCACCTGACTCCACTTTCATGTGAAGAAAATGTAGAACGTAGAAGACATGCAATAGTAGTGAAGCAATTAATAGCATCATTGTAAATTCAGTAGCTGGAATAAATTGGCAGAAACTTAGTGGTACTGAGGGGATTGATGGCACTTGTCTAGCCTCAGCTGAATAAAATAGCTTTCAGACTCTAGGGTATGATGGAAAAGATGTCCTGGAAGTGAAGAGGTTGAAGGCAGGTATTTTTAATCTGCCAGGCCTGAAGAAGTTTTTATTTTATTTTGCTAAGATACAAATAAATGTGTGTGTGTGTGGATGAATAAATTGGGAGAGAGTCATCCTGTCTCGGCTACCTCCCTTTCTTTGGCGGAAACAGCTTAGGTATATAGATGGATAGATATCCTGACAATTTGATGCCAGACAGTGATCCCTTCCTGTGGTGGCGCTGACATAACCAGTTGGCTTCACTGCCCAGATATACAAACGTCCCTCAGTATCTCCTTGCCACCATATTACTGAAGACAAGTAGTTTATCCCCTCAGTATCAGAAAGTCTCTTAAGCTACACTGAAATCATCCATGCTTTAAAAATAGTACTGTACTGTATTGTTAACTGTGCAATCAGAATGTGTGTGAGGTGGCGTTGTTCTTTATAGGCCTTGGTCAGTCATACAAGAATTAGAGTTTGATACTTTATTGTTTTACATATTTATTAAATTCACTTATTTATTTACTGTTTTATGTATTTATTGAATTTATGTTTTGTATTTATATAGTTATAGATAGCCACTTGCATTCTATCACACTGTTATTTTCTATGCACCTGCAAGCACTTGTTATTTTGAGAGTGGTTGTGTATTTTATCTCTTGTTATTGGGTCTGTACAAGCAGCTGATGGTTAGGTGAGTAGGTAGATGAAAATAGATGTGTATTTCATAAGAATGTTAAAGTTTGGATGTGTGTGTAAAAGTATAGCAACAGCATCAAACATCATGTAATTATTAGCATGATTAACACTTCAGTTATCTGTTTTTGTACTGTACAATTTAATATACAGTATATATATATATATATATATATATATATTTATATATATATATATAATATATTATATGGTATTCCAGGATTTACAGTATATACTAAGTTTAGGTGGTGAATCTTTGGCTAATAGTGTGTAAAAAATTGTGTGTTATGTAGGGTCCAGTTCTCAACCATTACAGAGCTACAATTGCTGATGACCTTATTGTTGAATTATGAAGGAAACCTTCACATTTCCCTGTGCCTCGCTGTGGTGAGGCACTGTCTCCTGCAAGGGAACATTGTGCATGGACAGCCCTGCAGGGACAGTTGCTTGCCTGTGGTTGATGGGTCTGCTTAGCCAGACAGACCAATGCTACTCAGTAACAGCAACCATCTTCGCCCATAAGATCATCATCAACCATAGCTCCATAATGGTTAAAAGTTAGATCTGTCTTGATATAGCATCTGCCATAAATTAGCCAAAGAATCAGCTCCTAAAGTTTGTACTTTGTCCTGGGGCACTGTGTATTTACATTCATTATTCACAAGATGGCTGTTACCCAAGCTGCATTGTCTCCTGCAACATTCTATTTAAGCCCCTCATATAACCCTGAGGTTTCCTCCCAGAACCTCAGACTGTACTGTGTTTTCCCCGGTGTGCCAATCAGGGCTGAGCAATACACATACAGTTTATACAGTGCTTTACCCAGTTACATGCAGCATTGTCTTCTCCTTTTCAAACCACCACAGCCACCCTGTGTACATCACCTCACAGACACTGTCAATACCCAGGTGTCCTCTGATATCTGCACTTGTTGGTGTGTCCCCTCAGTGTGACTACATATCCACCGCAGTGGCATTTTGTCTGCCGTACAGCATCACATGTTGCACACATGAAGTACCATATACAGCTGCCTTTTCGTATGGAGATAGAGTCCCTTTATTGTCAGTAAAGGACAGCAGCTCCTTAAACTCCATGTAATCATTTCTGATTGACAATTCAGATGGCTTCTGTACCATCCTCTATATTCTTCCACATCATGTTCATTTCCTATGTTTTTCTCCCTGGGAACTCCCTAACAGGAGGTGGCCATGACAGAACCACCTCCAAGCTTCTTTGTTCTCAAATATCTTTTACATGCAAACTGGTAATGCCACCCGGTGAATTTTGGTCCTTTGCATTTTGCACAAAGCCTCATGGTCAGGCACTAACACTTCAGAACATTTTTTTCCTATATCATCATACAGTTTAGTTTACTAAAGTTTCTCCCTAGGGGTGACTTTACACTCCCTCTTTTGTCTTTCTTTCCTTCATTCTTTCCTCTTCCTTCTGCCTATGGATGACTCTACACTGAGTGACAAGCCTAATGGTTTCCTGTACACCAGGAAACCATTTAGTACACTGGGTAGTAACCATGTAACCAAATTATGGCGCCTGGTGGTTTAGTGGGTAATTACAATGCTCCAGTCGGATTGAGCCAGTGAAGGTTTATATCCATGGGGTGGTTGGGGTTATTGCTCACATAATGCCACTCAGGGATGAGTGAGGCTGGTCACTCTCATCCTAAAAGTCAGGACTAAATTGCCCAGCCCCGGGCTTCTACGTCCCGTATGGGGCAACATAGGAATTGGATGATGGATGGATGGAGATAATTTATCATCATCATCATCATGATCCAGTTCCCACAACATCAGTGAGGTAGGAGCCAGAAGTAGGGAAGAGAAAGCAGTAATTGTTGGAAACTGATCTTACACCCACTAATATATCATTCAATTCTTTGAAATCTCAGTGCCATTGTACAGGCAGCCTCATCTTGTTGTTTTCTTGTGTGTAGAATAGAGTCATTTTGTTGGCTGCCAAGTTAAAAGGAGGTGCATTCATTGTTATGTGCATCTCCATGCATACTTGGTACTTCATCCATCCAGTTTTCCTATTTTTTAGTTTGTAGTTTAGTCAGATATATATGTAAATGAATGTTGGCTGATACTGCTGCTAATAACGTACCTGGTTAATGAAGTGTGTCACCTTGTGTTATGTAGCCGGTGTTTATACGCATTGCCAAATAAGTTACCCTAATGCTGCTCATCATTTTGCTACCCTAGTTTAAGCTCTCTTGTGCTCACTGGTTTAGCCTTTTTAGTCCATGAAGTATTTCTTTACTCTCTGGCTGTGATGGGTTTCTTTCAGCTGAATTTAATCATCTGGCATGAGCTGTAATAAAATATGGCCTTCATTCTCAGCAAGAAAACCTTAATTGAGATAGTTTTAACTGTTTGGCTGTGTTGTGGTTTCCTGACCTAAATTAATCATCTAACATCACTGTGTATAAAATTCAGTAAGGTTTGTATTCTGCAGCCAGAGGGTTGGGATGGATAAAATTATGTGTGAAATAAATATGTCTTTTAACCCTTTCATTCTCAGATTTTTGCTAAGCTAAATAGCAAGAGTAAATAGTGAAGGCATTGTACTGTACACTACTGAAGGAATTATTGGGGATGATATGTAACCGCCATCAGTCTCAAATCTTTCCTAAGCTAAATATACTGTAGTTGTTTGATGGTGGTAAGAATGAACTATGAGACATCATCATTATGAAGGGGTTAAACTCTTAAATGCTCACTATTTAGATCAAGTTGTTTGCCTATTGTGACACATTCTGGACATGATTAGATGTTTTGTGTATGGCTAAAAACAGGATTACTATTGCAGTGTATGCTTGTATGTGAGAGAGAGAGAACCATGTCTGATATGTTTGCCTGAAATAACCTTAATTCCTGGCAGCTCTGAAGCTTTATCTAAAACATTCCATTTTAGTAATTAAGGCGTTGTTTTTTAGTCTTTACTTAGAAGAGAACTGTATTCTTTTGGGTTTGGGAGAAGCTTCCTAACACATTCTTCTTACCAGATTATTTTTCTAAGTGCCACAGGGCCCCAAGAGAGTTGGACATACAGTAAATTGTACCAAAACACCAGGGACTGGGCTCAAGAGGGGCCCAGAGAGCAGCCAGCAGCTTACTGTTATGCAGTAAATATTCACTTGCACTGTGTTTCATAACCTAATATGATTCACACATAAGGAATACTCATAGATTATCATGTTGAATTAACTTTTTAGCTTGGGGTGGGGGGGTTGGAGAGGCCATTTGTACAGCAAGAGGTTATAGGGCCGATATTTTTTCATAGCTTCAGAGCCCCAAGGTGTGTCTCCCAGCTCCTGAAGTGCCACAGTAATATGCAAACTACAGTAATTTACCAAGAGGTGATGGGAAGCTTCCTTAACCTACAAGAAAAGTCCTTTAATGTGAGAGTACGTTTGTTGTGACGGACTTGTGTATATTGTAGGATAGTTCTGAGGATATGTAGGAGGGGGAAATGAGAAGAATTGGTGGAATGCAGCATGAATCATTGTCAGTGTTCAAGGTAGCCCGGGGAATGTGTGAGAAATATCAGGTTATTCTTGGAGTAATTTTGAGTATCGTAAGCCATTATGAAGCTAAAATTACTGATGACAATATAGATGAATACAAATGAGACATTTTCATCCATGAGGTCATAAGTAATTACCATACAGTTCCATATATATGAGGATTGGACTTATGTTGATGTAGCTTTTATTAGTCAGAATGAGCCATAGAGCAATTTCCTGAAGGATCTCATATATTCCCTTGGACACCCTATATATCTCCTGATCAGTTTTAGTTATTGCTGCCAGGCCTTCAGTAAAAGTGTTGTCTTGAGCGTTGGAAATTTTACTAAATGATAAATCGTTCATCATCAGGAGGTCTTTCCAAAGATGAATAAAATTGTCCAAAAGTAACAAGAATAAACTGTGCAAAGACCATCATATTGAAGGGGTTGAAGGTGTGGGTATTGATGCTTATGGTGATAATTTTATAGCCCTCAGTTTAAGTGGCTGCGGTGATTTTGTAACAATTCTTCTTCAGCAATTACTTTGTGAGGGCACCTGTAATTGGGTGTATGGAATTTTTTTAAATTTGTTTTTCCTTCCTCTGTTCATCTTTTTTAGATAGAGAAAGAGAAGAAAAGTATGTTAATGATGCAAAGGACAGTGCCTTTGCACGGTGAACGTATTCAGAGTAAATAATTCACCTAGTGAACGAGCAGGGGGTAATCAGGTCCACAAAACCATAATGAACGAGTTGAACCCCTAGTGAACAAAATCGGGGAAAAGAGTAGGCCATAACCGCCATCTCCCATATTGAACGACCCTCCACTCCCCCAGTAGACACTGCACAAGAGGCCAGATCTGAGCAATCTGTTGAGCAGAATCCCATGGAGGATGAAGATTTGCCTGTGTTGAAGATCAGTAAAATTTTAGCGGCAGTGGATGTTCTGAGAGAAGAGATCAAGGCAAATGAAACCACCTACCTTAGGACACAGGAAGTGCTCAGTGGAGTAGAAATCACTTTTTGTTATTACTGTACATTGAAAGGCACAATATGGAAGTCAAAAGAAAACAAACATTCATCACTCGCTACTACCGAACTCAAGCACAACAGGAGCCAGAGTCCTCTACATCATCTGCTGCACTTCCTGGGGAAGATGATGATGTGATGTTAGTGGTGTCATCTTTGAACTTTGAAGGTTTTATGGGAGAGGTGAATGTGGTAGAGGCACGTGGGAAAATGGTTCAGTCAAGTGATGAGGGCAAGACGTGACGGGAACAAGGAAGTGGAAGGTGATGTGGCCGGGACACTCTGCTTGCATCTCCCTGCCTTGGAACCACCTGCATTCAAGCCAGTCAAGACTGCCATCTGCTCCATTTAAGTAAGTAACCATGTGTTTTATATTTTATGTATCTGTACTGTATGTATTTGAAATGTGCCCTTTAATATGTCTCTGTGACTCTAAAAGTGGACTTGGAGGGAGTGGTGCCACCCATATGCAATTTTTCCCATATGTTGTTCACAGTGAATGAGCTTGTCTGTCACCCATAAACTTGGTCATTGTGCGAGGGCACTGTACATCAATATTAAAACATCCCATGAGGATTTTAGGATGTGTTTATGCAAAATAAATTGATGAGGAAGAGGTGTTACAAAATGTTCTGAGCCACATAGAATCCAGCTGTGTGTGTGTGTGTTGTGATTCCAGCCTTTCTTATTTTCCCTGTGAAGTGTGATGATCTCAGAGATGAATTAGTAGGATGTAAGGTGATGCATTTACGCTGGTGTGGATGCTGATAGGAATTTAAAAAATGGAGTGTTTCATGCAACCCGGTAATGGTTTATTACGTTGAGTGGTAACCTTATAACAAATATCCGGCACATGCCTGGTGGTATGATAGGTTAATTTAATACAGTAGTAGCCCCAGTTTCAATGGAAAAGTGAACCTGGTTGACTGCGGACTTTACCTTGTCCTGCAGTTCACCATTTTCCTTTTGGGGACAGGGATGTAGTTGAGGGACATTTGTATAGCCGGGAAGTTGAATGACCTGGTTATATTGGTACCATCACATGAAGGCATCCCTCTCAACTGATTTAATGTTCTCCAGCTGGATGTGACCCATAATTCATGAGCAACTTCTGAGTCAAAACATCAAGTAAAATACGGTGAACTGTTTAGAAACAATTATCATGCTTGTTGTACTTGCAGCAAAGACTGATGAGAATAATGTGGCAGTTGCTGTGTTTAAGGTCAGTATGACTGTGGTATGAAGGTAGATTGAATGTCCTACCGTCACATCCGTCCAGTGTCTGTGATGTCAGCATTAATAATAACACATGAAAATATTATCATGCCAACTTTAATTTCCTCCCTAGTGATACAAGAGAGTGAATACCCCTCTGTATTACCCTGCAGCGGCTTTCACCATTGTAAGTGTCAACCCAAAACACCCACTCAAGATGGCATCAGTCTGCACCAGTCTTTGAAAGTAGTGGCTGTTGGATCTCCACAGGGTGCTAATGTATGTATAATTGTGTAACAAAACTTGGAACCCTGACAGACTTTTTTTTGCAAACCATTGATGGTCTAATAATTGACATGCTGAGTTTAGTATGATGTCCTCTGAGGAGGTTTTTTGGCAGTCGCCTGGAATGCCCAGCATGGGGCTGCCATTGCAGTGAATACATTTGTGCTCTGATATCCATAAGGAGACTTAATTATGGGAGAAAGGAAGCTTCTAAACTACTTGTTCCCCCTCCCCCTATTTTGTGTGTGTGTTGAAGGTCTACGCAAAATTTTAAAATCGTGTAATAGGATAATTCAATATAAATAAACTACTTGATGTAGTGCTGCCTACTTCTTCCTTAGCCTTTATCATTCTTTTTCTGTGCCTGCCCTCCTTTTTTCCTATTTCTCCTATATTTCCTGTCACTTCTTACTGCTTTTCTTTCCTTTACAGGTGGCATTACATTGAGTGACAAGCCAAATGGTTTCCTGCAAGCCAAGAAACCATTTACAACGCTGGGTGATAACCATATAACCAAACCATACGTGCTCCCTACGTGTCAACAAGTGGGTTGGTGGAGGGTTAGTGCCCCTCCCCGTAAAAAAAAATAACAAAGTCAAATGGCCACCCCTTACGGGATTATGGTGTCTGGCAATAGATAGATAGATAAAACAAGGAAGATCAACATTGGCAAATCACAGACTTTATACGTTTTGCGTATCTACGTGTATGGGTTTTAGATTGCTTATTTTTTACGGTGGTGTATTAGGCTTATATAATACGTTAAGCCTTAACATTTTTATAAGAAACATTTAAGTAATGCTTGAAAGCACCGAGTTATTAGTTTCCGTCCTTGGCTTGAGAGTGAACGTGAGAGATTGAGACTTTGGAGAATTCACCGACGGATCGTACATCACCCGCATAGTATATTAACATTACGATGGCAAATGAAGCCACTCAACTTATAAGTAATATAACCTTTATTTGGTCCAGTTCGAGTAACTCAGAGTAGTGTGGAAGGCTTAGTCCACATTCATATCAAAATGCCCAACAAAGTTGGCGATTTTTTGGCAGTGGCGAACAGTGTAGTTGGCGAGTGAGAGAGGAGAGGTGGCCAGCTGGTCATGTCAGCCTTATTTACCCCGCCATGGGCTCGAGGCTGAGGTAAATATGCACCAGATACAAAAAACAACCATTTCTTGTCAATATAGAATGAATCAATTAAGAAAAAGGGCGATTTGTGCCGAGAAGTGGGGGCAGTTGAGCGTGGGGATCATATTGGGGCGTTGGTGCTACCGAGATTTTTGGCTAATTTTTGCAGCAGTTTTTTCTGTTCATTTCGCCGAGTGTAATTCGACTGTAATAGGTTGGCTTGTTTGTCTTTCCTACATCATGTCCTGACAATTCCCACCGTCCATTGGGTTTTTATTGGGTGGTATATATGTAGGTCACTGTTTCCTGACATTTTCTATTGTTTATTTACAGCCAAAATTTTATATTGAGACAGTTTTAATTTAAATGAGATAGATATAGCTGGCATCTTACACAGAGGTAGTAATTTACCTATGTTTAGATGGGAAGTTAAATTTAAATGGTAGAATTATTATATTTAGAGGGTAAAGTAATTAGGTGATGAATTAATAACAACCTGTGTGGTAATTTGCATAACTGATTCATAATGAGGTAAACCTTGTTATTTTACTTGTGGCTACCATTGTATGATGAGGGGCTGCCTGTCCTGTATGGGTTACACCAAGAATTGATACTATACCACAGGGGCACAAGTGTTACATATTTCTTGATCAAACAGGTCTTTCCCAGGTTGATTAAGGTAGGTTTGGTCAGGAGTTTTGGTCTGATAGGAATTGTTAGGTTTAGGGGCAATCCTAGGGTTTAAAATCACAAGGACTCTGGGGGACAAGGCCCCTTAGTTTGGTTGTTGAGACTGTCAGTAAAGAAGCTGCCACGAGCATTCAAGTTGCCTCCATAAATACCCTAAAATAGGTAAAGTTTTTGTAGTCTGAAATCAACAAGCAGTTATTTGTGTTTTGTTTGGTACTTTATTAAAATTACTTTACTTACAAAAGACAGGTGGAACTGGTGCACCTGTGTGCTACAGGCTTACCCAGTAAGAATAGTTGTTATATATGTTAGGTGCATACTGATGGTGGAAAAGGTAGATACAGACACCATGCCACACTTATCTTGGGTACTTATCTCCCTGACTTGGTCTTTGAGCTGGTGGTGGGTTATTTAGCCTTTTTTTCCATGATGCTAGACCACTTCATCAGTCAGGCTACTGTGGTTACTTCTCCTAGGTGTTACTCTTAGTATTCCTTATGCAACGAACCACCTGAGGATCGGTGAACACCTAAGCTGAGTGGTGCCTGCTGCCTGCACTAGGATTCAGACCCTTTCATTAATGGACTGACAGGTTTTTAGGTTACTACATAAGTAAATCATCAGATTAAGTAACTGCTTGCAGTTTGGTTTCATATAGGAAATAAGTTGTATCAGTATAGGTGGTAGGGTAAATATAGGTAGTGGACTGAATATTGGTTGTAGGTTAGGTATAAGGGGTACACTAAGTTAAATATAGATGCTACCAGAATACAGTACTAAGTATGTAATTGGGGTAGGTTAGATATTGGGTAAGTTAAATATTGGGGTTAGGTTAACTGTAGAGTAAGTACTGAGTTTGGACATAGGTTGTTGGCTAAATATAAGGAGTTGGTTATATACTGTGGTAGTCTAAGCAAAATAAAGTGTTTAGGTTAAATATTACAGTATGGTAAGTGGTAGGTTAATTTTAAGAGTTAGGTTAAATAGTACAGTAAGTGGTAGGTTATATATAGGGGCTAGGTTAAATACCGTTTTAGCCAATAGGTAAAATATAAGGGATAGATTATGTATAATGGAGCAACAGGACCTAACCTAGACTAATGTTAACTAATGTGAACATGGTCTAATGGTACTTGATCAGACTTATCTAATCAATTGGAACCTCATCAAATATTGTCATACATCCATGACATAATACCTGTACTGTACTGTACTGTATGTGTGGTGATTTGTTTGTGACCACTCTGTACGGGAATAAGGCATCTGGCAATAGGTAGATGTTTTAAATAACACTCAGTTTTGTAACTGTATCCATGTATATGTTTGTCAGTGTATATGTGTATAATTTATTGGCCTATTTATCTGTACCCGTAGGCATCTTAATGTGTCTGTATCTTTCTGTCTAATCATGTATTTTCTGACACTTTGACAGTATTTCTTTATTACATTGATATACTATATATTTATTAAGTATTTGGATTTATATTTGCTATTGTTAAGTACTTTTTCTGCTACTGGGCATGGACATTACAATTTATGCAGTACAGATTGGTTTCCGAAAACCTCCACTTTTCAAAATATTTTTCATACACTAGATGGATGTTGGCATCATCAGGCCCTGCAAAATTAGTGCATAGCTAGTTGAAGATAAAGTTTTTGTTGTTGTTTTTGTAAGAATAGATACCTTAATAATATAATGTTTTGGATAGCTAGCTACTGCAGTTTATTTACCACTCACTGTACATAGCTACCATATTTGTGTCATTAGTAATCTACATGAATCTACATTCCAAAAAAACCCCCCCCCCCCCTTTTTTTTTTTTTTTTTTTAAGCTGTGGACCCAAGCATTTTGGATTTGACAGTTTGTGCTGTATACATTCTGTTACCTGAGGCCCAGCAGTTCTCCCATAAATAACAGGTATCACCACGCACACACAATATTGCATCAGTAGTACAGTACTATCCAGACTGAAACATGCAGGAGTTGTCTCATTGAGGACTGGTGTGGTGGTATTCTTGGGGGTTGCATGTGTGTTTTGTGTATGAGAGAGAGAGAGAGACGATTATCTTGTCTTATTCTTGTACTGTAGATAGTGTGTTATCAGGCCACTACTGTTATTTTTTTTATAATGTCTTCTTCTTTATTTATTTATTTTATCAGCACAAGAACTGTTCTCTGTAGTAATTAAATTTGTCTGTGGGTCATTCATTTTGACTTTGCAAAGATTTTTATCCATTTACAGTACATTTTCCATGGTTCATTGTTAGAATAATGGAATACTACTATCCTGCATCCTTTCCACAGCACTTCTTCAAGATAAGCATCATGTTTTAGTGTTGATATCCTCTTACATCTCAGCATTGAAGATGGAGAAATTTACACTAAAAGTTATACAGTACTTCAGCTCTGCATCCTGTCCATAGTATTTCTTTATGACTATTGTAGTATCATATATTAGTGTTTACATCTTGCTGCAGCTCAGCATTCAGGTTAGTGAGAGGGCAGATTTACACCAAAATATGGTAAATTAAATACAGTGTAGTAGTAAGGGTTGTATGCTGTTTAAAAGGATGCAAGTTTTTTTTTTTTTTCAAACTACAGCAGGAAGACAAGAGTAAAAGCAACTGTATTCAAGATGGAGAAGTGGCACATTTACTCCAGAATAAATTAACCATAGTATAGTGCTAGGGATTGTTTGCTGTTTAAAAGGATTCAAGTTCTTTCCCAAGTTAGGGCAGAAAGGTGAGAATAAAGTGACATGTACTGAATGGATTAAAGGAGAGTGTTTGAGGCTGCCACACAACAAGAGGTCTGCCTTAACCTGACTGAAGTAATTTTAAAGTGGTATTGGGAGGATATTTTTTACCTCTCCATTGTGGAAAGCCTTTTGTACGCTGAAGAATATTGTCTCAGAGGTACAAGAGAAAATGGAAGAAATAGACAGAATTATACATTGTCTGTCTCTTTATCTATCCATCTGTCTGTCTATCTATCAATCCTATATTTTCATCTGTCCATCCTGTCTGTCTTTTTATCTATCTATCTATTGCCAGATGCCATAATCCCATAAGGGGTGGCCATTTGACTTTGAGTTATTTGTTTTACAGGGAGGGGCACAAACCCTCCGCCAACCCACTTGCTGACACGTAGGGAGCACTTATGGTTTGGTTATATGGTTACCACCCAGCGTTGTAAATGGTTTCTTGGCTTACAGGAAACCATTTGGCTTGTCAATGTAAAGCCACCTGTAAAGAAAAGAAAAGCAATAAAAAGTGACAGGAAAGATGGGAGAAATAGGAAGAGAGGACGGCAGGCACAGAAAAAGAATGATAAAGGGTAAGGAAGAAGTAGGCAGCACTACATCAAGTGAGTGGATGATGGTCACCACCATCTATCCATCCTATCTATTTATCTATCCATCTGTCTATCAGTAGCTACTGGTATCTGTCTGGGTCTATGTCTGTCTGTCTCTTTAATAATGGCTAATATTGTATCTTCTGTACAAAAAGTAAACCACCACCACCACCACTATCCAGTCCTATGTCACCCCCTGAGGAGTGTAGGAGCCCGGGGTTTGGCAAGTTGGTACTGACATTTAAGATGAGAGTGACCAGCCTCACTCATCCCTGAGTGGCATTACGTGAGCAGTAAACCCCAACCACCCCTTGGATGTAAACTTAGACAGGCTCAGTCCAGTTGGAGTGCCTTAATTACCCACTATACCTCCAGGGGTCATAATTTGGTTACGGTATATGGTTACCGTACCATCCAACGTAGTAAATGGTTTCCTGGTGTATAGGAAACCATTTGTCTTATCACTCAGTGTAGAGTCACCCATAGGCAGAAGGAAGAGGAAAGAATGAAGGAAAGAAAAACAGAAGAGGGAGTGTAAAGTCGCCGGTAGGCAGAAGGAAGAGGAAAGAATGTAGGAAAGAAAGAAGAGGAAGGAAGAGAGGAAAGGGCAGACACCCAAAGCAGGACAACATTGAGTGAGTGGATGGTGAGCACCCCCACCTACCACTAAAGTAAATACAGTAATAAATACGGTATGTCCTTGGTCTGAATGAGATGAGGGATAAATGAAAGTGAGTACTGTAATTGGTATGCAGCATTCTCTACCTCTCTCTGCGATAATTTTTCTCATTCTACCTACAGACTATTTTATTCAGGTTTTTATGTATGTATTTTTTTTTTATGGTTTAAATATTGCTTTAACTGATTTATTTACTACATGTTGTAGAATACACTTCATAAGATAGATAACATTGTCTGTAAATAGAAATAATAAAATATAAAATACATCACTGTATTGAAGGAACTAATGTAAATGTAAATAATCATCAGGGAGTAAGAGTAATGAATTAAAGAAATGGCGTCAAGGAGTTAAAGGTTTGATTGTGTAAGGAACCATGCTCTCTCTCTCTCTCTCTCTCTCTCTCTCTCTCATCTTCAGTGTTTAAGGATAGATTGACACTAGATTACGATGCTAGTCACAAGGAAGTGCTGTGGAAAGTATGTATGGTAGAGCAGCAGCATTGTTTCTCGTCACCACCACAGAGCTGCGTGAAATAAGCTGCCAAAGGACGAAAATCTGGACCAAGTTAGATTGTAAAGAGTGTTGGTGATGTGAAGGTTAGATGTTACTCTCATTGATTTGAATCCCAAAGAGGTGGCTGTGTGTGAGTGTTTTGTGTTTTGTGTGTGTGTGTGTGTGTGTTTTGTCATCTAATGCCACCAGGAACTTAGCCAGTCACTCACCCTTTAATATTCTTGATTTCATTT